>JAAGEH010000041.1:64818171-65067189 GCA_011751065.1 Lasiurus cinereus
CTTTCGGTTGTTGCTTGGACCTTTCCTAGGCTGCCCTCCCCTAAAGAAAAGCTGGTCACAAAATGCTCACACAGACACATCCTCAGGCATGTTCCTCTCTCACTGAGCCACCCGAGCCTTGGCTCTCTGCTGACATTCCTTTTCTGGCCCATGCTCGTTTCAGTGCCAGCAATGAGACTATAGCAGGGCTACCCCAGAAAACTGGGATGGGTGGATGAACGGGTTGAGAGTTTTCTCTCTTCCAGACGCTGAGCTGGCTCTGAGTAGCTGAGCCATCTCTGGGGAGGAATAAAGCATAATTAATTCGTTTTCAATGTTTGGTTAGATTGAACTCTTTTGCTAGTGCGATAAGATAAAGAGTTTTGTCACGACAGGGGCAAGAATGGATTGCTTTTGGTCACTCGCAGGAGCGGGTACCACTTGGAGCCTGGGGGTAGAGGGTGGCATGGGATGTGAAACTTGACAAGGGGCATGGGAAGAAAGCTAGAGGGCATGGGGCAGAAGCGGCGAGATGATTTACCTCTCTCCAAGGGCCAGAGAGGCAATATGAGCTCTTAGAGATTTTTGAACCTTGACTTAGACAACGAGAGCTTCTTTTGAGAATGATTTCCTTCTTATTAAAAGCTGGGTCAAGAGGTTAGCATCCAGAGTTCAGCATATCTTTAGCATCTCACGGGAGGCAGAGATGCTCCTATGGGTCTGCAGTAGGTCCAGAACCAGAGCAGGTGTAGCGCTGTAGCTATCAGGAATCATCTGTATGGCCTTGTCATTGGAGAGATCAGCCAACACTGAACTAATGAACACACACTCTCAGGTGGGGGGGGGCACTGGAAGAACTGTTAAAGGATACAGGGATCTACCGTATTTTCCGGCGTATAAGACAACCCCTAACTTTTCCAGTTAAAATATAGAATTTGGAATATACTCGCCCTATAAGATGACACCTGGCGTGTAAGATGACACCCGACTTTTGAGAAGATTTTTCCTGGGTTAAAAGTCATCTTATATGTCAGAAAATACGGTATGTATCATCACATTCACCTTTTGAATTATGAGGTTTATATCTTCTGTATTCTTTTTAATTTTGAAATTTCTTTGTCTGTTCCTAACTTTGATGCTTTAGTGTGTTAAAAACTCTGACCACGATGGTAGAATTACCCTTTTCTTTATTTTATATGTCTATAGGTATATATTATTCCTATAACCACCACCACAATCAAGATACGGAACTGTATTATCACTACAAAGATCCCACTGTTGTCAGCATTTTACCAGTTCGAGGGAAGTGTAGAAACTTTACCTCCTGTTATGGACTAAATGTTTTACCCCTTCCTTCTCTGGCATATACCCTCCTCCCCCGAAATCCTTATATTGAAATCCTAATTGCTAAGGTATTAGAAGGTGGGGTCTTTAGGAAGTAATTATGTCATGTGGGTGGAACCCTTATGATTGGTATTGGTGCCTTATAAGAAGAGTCACGAGAGAGCTTGCTTCCTCTCTGCTCTCTACCGTGTAGGGAAATAACAAGAAGATAGCCATCTACAAACCGGGAAGACAACTCTCCCCAGACATTTGGATCTACTGGCACCTTCATCTTGAACTTCCAGCCTCCAGAAATGTGAGAGATAAATGTCTGTTGTTTATGAATGAGCCTAGGGTATTCTGTTACAGCAGCCTGAACAGACCAAGACAGGTTCTTTAATCCCTTTATCTTGTCTATGACATAATAATCTTAGCTATTTCCTTTGCATACATTGAACACCCAAGTCAGACAACTCTATGCTTTTTGCTTTGACTATCAAACATAGACAACTCAAGAGGGGAGGAAAAGTTTATTGTATTAGCCATGCGTTTGCTTTTTCTAATGTTCTTTCTTCATGTTCCAGGTTTCCTTCTTTTATTATTTTCATTCTATTTTGAGAACATTTAAAAAAAAAACCATTATTTTAGGCAAGGTCTGGTAGTGAAAAGTTCTCTTAATGTTTCTTCATCTAAGAATGTTTTTTATTTCTCCTTCATTTCTGAAGGATAATTTCACCAGTTACAGAATTCTGAGTTGACATTTCTTTCTTTTCGGCATTTGAAAAATATTCTGTTACATCTACTGGCTTCCATGTTTTCTCATGAGAAATTTGCTGTCATTTGACTTGTTTTTCCTTATGTGTTAGGTGTCATTTTTCTTGCTGCTTTCAATATATTTTCTTTGTCTTTAATTTTCAGAAGTTTGCTTATGATGATTCTTGGTATGGATTGCCTTGGTTTTATCCTCCTGGGGATTTGCTCATATTTTTAAATCTATAGGTTTACATCTTTTCTATAATTGAAAGTGTTTCAGCCACTTGTTTCTTTTCCATATATGGAAAAAGTTTACACATAATTTCTCCTAAAATGTTTTTTAACTTCACCCCCTTTCTTCTCTATTTCTTCAGCTCCAATGACATCAGTATTTCAGCTGTTGTTATAGTCTCACAGGTTTTTTTTTGGTTCTGTTTATTATTATTATTATTATTATTATTATTTTAGTGAATTTTCTCTCTGTTGTTTAATTTGGGTAATTTCTATTGTTCTTCTTCCAGTTCATGGATTCTTTCCATATCCCCATCATTCTGCTTTTGGGGTTTTTATAAAGTTCAATGATAGTATTTTTCAATTCTAAAATTCCCATATGGCTTCTCTTCCTGTATTCGATTTCTTTGCTGAGATTTCCTACTTTCTTCTGTTTCAAGGGCTTCTAATTGCTCACTGAAGTATTTTTATGATGGCTGCTTAAAAATTCTTGTAGATAATTCCAACATCTGTGTCATCTTGATGTTGATGCCTGTTGATTATCTTTTCCTTTTCAAGTTGAGATTTTCCCAGTTCTTGGTCTGACATATGATTCCCGGTTGTATCCTTGACATTTTTGGCATTGTGTTATGAGACTCTGGATCTTATTTAAATCTGTCTTGGCAAGTCTTCTCTCATTGGCTGTGCTGGTTAGGGAAGAAAGAGGTGCTTTTTTGCTACTACCATGTTGGGGTGAATGTCCAGGCTCCAAACTTGGTTTCCCACAACACCCTTGGAGGAAAGGGGTACTGCAGTATTACTCGATGGAGGTGAGACTTTAGGCTTCCTCTACCCCAGGTCCCCACTGACATCTCCCAGGTTGTGAAGGGGAGAGTTTTTGTTGTTGCTCCACATGGCTTCTGTTGGTGGGTGGGTGGAAGGCCTTGTGACCCCCGGGGGTCACCACTGAGGCCTCTTAGAAGTATGCAGGGAGGAGCATCTTTTTCAAAGCCACACAAAGACAGAAGTCCCGGCTTGTTATGTAGTCTTTGCTGACTGGTAGTCCTTGGCTTTTTGCGTCTCTATGTTGCTGTGTAAGTGAATCAGTATTGGTCTTACCGAAGCATACACTAAGTGACACATTTCTCACAAATCCCTACTTGCTCGGATCACTTCTTATTTTGTTGTTCTAAGGTGGTCCTGGATTGCCGCTCCAATGCATCGTGGTATCTTCAGCTTCGTAGGGCAAAATGATCACTTTGTGTTTTGACACAAAATGCATTGGAGTGTTTTTTTTATTATAAAGTTATAAAACTTTTATCTATTCTCAAAAGCTGGCATATAGTGTTCCCTGTAGACAAAAAGGTGTCATTGATGGTTTTAGATTAGCTGGAACCTCTTGAGTTTTGACCACGTAACACTGAGTGTTTTTTTATTTTGTTTATAAAAAGAGGAAATCTACTGTATCTGGTGGTTGGGAGCATGGTTTTCTTTTTCACTCTACTCCCTTGTCTGGTTTTCAGATCATAATTGTAATATAGATTTGTCCATAGGATTTTAAGCCTCATTAAATTTTTTGGCAATGGAATATCCAAAATTTCCTAAAGTATTAGGTTAGTTTTCTTCACTGTTGAAATATTTCCTAAACAGATAGGATCTTTTTTTCTCTTCTAAAATCATGCCTTACAGATGTCTTAGCATAATCTTAGTCAGGAAAAGATATAATTATTAAAGCAAAATCTTCCCTTCAGTTAATGTTACTTATTGATTATGATCTGACTTTGCCAGAGTATAGACCAAGTGGAGACATCATATAAATTGAGAAAAACAATTCTTGTTTTTTTTTTCCAGTTGTATTCTGTTACAACACAACATTGACTTCAGTAAGTCTGTGCACACTTAGGTGGATCACCCGGAGAAAGGGAACTAGGAAGTAGGAGACTTTTGTCTCAGCACAAGTTTTATCGCTGCCCTTTGCTGGGTCACCTTAGTCAAATCCCACAGCTCATGCATGTCAAACTCGCAGCCACCAGCCACACGCTTGCTTTGGTTATTTGGCCCGTGTTAGCCTTTGAGTTTGACATGCTTGCCATTGCACGACAGGCTCTCAATTTCCTTACTTGCCAATTAGACTAAAATAACCTCTCTCTTCTAACTCCCACAGTTTCTTTAAATTAAAAATTAAACTTGTGGCATAAATATCGATAATACTGCTCAAGACTAGCCACCGCTTTTTATTTAGTCTTTAAAAAGTACCGAGGCTCCCAGCTTTTTAGCTGCTTTTGGTCTCAAAAATGGCTCTCTGGTTGAGCATTCATGTATGAACCAGGAGGTCACAGTTCCATTCTTGGTCAGGGTACAGGCCCAGGTTGCAGGCTCGATTCCCAGTCTGGGGTGTGCAAGAGGCAAGCCGATCCATGATTCTCTCTAGTCATCATTGATGTTTCTACCTCTTTCTCTCCCTTGTTCTCTGAAATCAATAAAAAATATATATAAAGAGTCTTAGTATAAAGAGAATTGAAGACTGCTTGGGAGAGCTAGAAAACAATTTCAGACTTCACCGAGCAGGTTGGCCATCTCCATTTTTGCTGTAAGGCCTGCATTCACGTTTCTCTCTGGAATGCTTCGATTGTGTAGCAGTCGGGCGATTGGTGAGGTCACCACGGGTTTTCAGGCAGAAGCCTCGCATGTGGTTTACAGATTGTGCGGCAGACAGACCTGGATGGAAGTGGCTGCAATTAGAAAATGAACCTCAGGTTTCGGAAGTATGCTGAAGCATGGGGATATTCTGACTTGTCCCAGCAGCTCAGTAAACGTAAACCAACTACTCTCCAAGCGAGAACAATTACAAAGCACAAAATGCGAGATAATGAGCACCAAGGTTGGAATCGTAAATATTTATTCCTAGAGAAACAAGGCAAACTCCTTTCCAATTTCTGAGAAAGAGGGCTGGGGAGTAGATGGACCACGCCAGCCACAACACGTAGCGGGGCTAAAACGGGAATGTCTGCCTGAGGCCATCTGTAGGAGATAAGAAACTGGGGGGCGTGGTGTTTAGATGTGGTAAGCAGCTGACAAAGACTCCCTGCTGATTTATCTTCTTTTTAAAAAAATATATTTTATTGATTTTTTTACAGAGAGGAAGGGAGAGGGAGAGAGAGTTAGAAACATCCATGAGAGAGAGACATCGATCAGCCGCCTCCTGCACACCCCCTATTGGGGATGTGCCCACAACCAAGGTACGTGCCCTTGACCGGAATCGAACCTGGGACCTTTCAGTCCACAGGCCGATGCTGTATCCACTGAGCCAAACCGATTTTAGCTGATTTATCTTCTTCTTCATAATCTTTAGGATCTGAAATTAGGGAGTGAGCCAACGCTAGGTATTTCAGGGACTTCAGCTTCGGATGGGCCGGTAAGGCCATGTCACCTTGGCTGTAGAGCGCAGTTTTGACGGTAGAAAATGTAAAGCAGTGTTCATAATTTCCCTGGTGTGTCTAATACCAGTTTGCCTCCCTCCCACACAAATCACTCCGAGCTGCACAGCGGGTCCGAGACAGGAGGGCATGGTCTGTATCGGTGAGGATCTGTTAGTATGGCATCTGAGGAAGCCAGGTGGATGCTTTCTGCTCTCTTCCGCTCCTCGGTGCCATTGTTTTGCACAATGGGGCCATTGTCCTTGGCAGCTGGGCTGGCACCGGGTCCTAGGTGCCCAGGAAACCCCGGTATAAAGTGCGGTGAGAAAGTTGGGTGCCAAGCTGGCTTTGTGCTTGGTGTGGCCCTCGGGGCATGCTTCCCTCTGGCCTGGGAGGCGTGTCTGTGGGTCCCGAACAGAAACTGTCCTACGGGAAAGCACCACAAGGGGATTTCAGAGACACCCCGGGGAGGTCCCCTGCCTACCAGCGAGGGAGAGGGGGCTGGGGGGCAATCCCTCACTTCCTCATGAGAACCCTTCATTCCTCGGTGAGAGCTGGGCTTTAGAATGCAGACCTAAGGGAGGAGATATTCTATAGCTGCCATTTATTGAGTTCTTAACCATATACTGAGAGATT
Organism: Lasiurus cinereus; assembly: GCA_011751065.1. Lineage (NCBI taxonomy): Eukaryota > Metazoa > Chordata > Mammalia > Chiroptera > Vespertilionidae > Lasiurus > Lasiurus cinereus. The sequence goes on from JAAGEH010000041.1 coordinate 64,824,489, forward strand.
GACACCAGAGATGTTAGTCTTATTTTTTTAGTCCAGGAAGTGGAGGCTCAGAAGTATACTTTTGTGCAAAGTGACAAAATGTGTCGTAGAACCAAGCTTCAAATCCAGATTCTTCAGACTCCAAAGTCTCTGACTCACAGGGCCCTGGACTATACCCACCCCACGTGTCTTCCTCCCTCCCCTCCCCCCCCGCCAGCCTCTAAAGGAGAGTCTCTGAGGGGAGGCCCTGCCCAGAAGGACCAGCATGCTGGGCTCTAACCTTTCCTGGGGCAGGAGGGAGACAGCAGCTAAGTCAGGTGTGGTGAGTGCAGACCCACCTCCAAGCACAAGGCAGAAGTCTCCTCCTGCTCATGGGCGACCTTTCAAGGAGCATCCTGTAGGGTGGAGCCCCCTGGGGTAGGGGGTCAGCGGCCCATGCCTCTCTCCCATCAGGAGAGAGTGCCACTCCTTTGAGAGAGCAGGGTGGTCTGTAAGCAGGCCCTCTGCATGTCTGTGCATTTCACTGGCTGGAGTGTAAGCTTATGAGCAAGCGAACATCCCCTGAGGGGTCCCAGACTGCGAGAAGGCACAGGCCGGGCTGAGGGACTTCCCCCCTCCTTCTCCCCCAGTGTACAAATTTTGTGCACTGGGCCTCTAGTTACAGAATAACTTGCCAACACATTAAAAAGCAGTTACCATTACATATTTCACTTTACAGATGAGGAAATTAAAGCTAAGCGATTAAATAAAAGGTTCAGCGATTTGTCTAATGGCACAAGTTAAGAATATTATGGTTGAGCCCCTAAGCTGGGCAGGCCAGGGCTGATGGCAGTGTGGAGAGGGAGGCCTCCGGTGGCTCTGTGGGTGCTGTCAGGATGTGGCCCGCCTGAGACTTTCCGCTGCCCTTCAGAGCTTCATCTTGCAGCCCAGGCGCCCAGGAAACCCAGCGGGAGAGGAGCCAGAGCGAGGTCACCCTGACCAGACTGGGGACAAGGCCTCAGACTCTCCCACTTCTGAGTCTGGTCTGGAGATCTCTCCCACATGCTTCTCCAGAAACCTCCATCATCGCGCTGCTAACTCTGCGTTTCAGGCTCCTCGAGGAGGACATGGGCCAGTCCTGGTGTCTCAGCATTCTCAGCATCCTTGGGGGCACCCGAGCCCGAGGAGACTGCCTGGCTAAGCTGGAACCCAGAGGACAGGTGTGGCCCAGGTAGAGGAAGTAGGACAGCTTCCCGGGAAAGGGGCACAGAAAGTCACTGGGCAACTGTCCTTCTGAGAGGAGCCTCCTGATCTTCTGGGCTGTGAAAGAGGAAAGTGAGTGAGCCGCAGAGGGCACATCTCCTGCTGCCGGAGCCAGCGGGGCCTCGAGAGAGGATATTTCAGAAACGGGAACAGCAGCTTTGCTCAGGGGCAAATCCCATAGAGCTTTTTCAAAAAACACTTCCAATCTGCTAGCCTGAAGGCCGCACCTTTCATGTCCACCTTCCCTTGTATCTAAAATGAAACACTTACCGTGCAGGCACTGAAAACTTGGAAGGCAACTGGAGAAATGCCGCTAATTTAATGAAGATGAAGCTGTAAATGAGGCTTTTATGGAGTGTCGACCACTCACCCGAGGAACCTGGTGGGGAGCGGGAAAAGTGGGGGGAAGGACTGGGCTATGACTCAACCCTAGAACCTGTTTCTTGTTCTCTGTGGCCCCCGGGGGGTCTCTGAAAGGGAGGGGGGAGCTCTGCTCTTAAGGAATGATCCAGAAAACCTCAGCCCTGTGAACTTGGCCTCTGCCTCGCCTCGGTTTTCTCTCTTCACAGTGAGACCGGTTTTCTCTCTTCACAGTGAGACCGGGGAGTGACAGGGCCATCAGAAACACGCCTCCCTCCGGGCCGGTGAACGTCTCCCGCTGGTACCTCTCTCTCCCTGTGCCCAGGGGGTCCCCGGTGGAAGACCGTGCCCTCCGTGGTATGCGGCCTATCTGCAGAGCAGTGAGAACGCAGCGCAGGGCGGGCCCGGCTGTCCTCCCCGGTCCTCGCGGTAATCCCCTTGTCACAGCCACCTCGAGGGCTGCTCACCCTGGCCGCGGGCATGTGATGGGCAGCCTGTCAAATAGATTGTGAGTGCATTAGCGGGATTAGCCGGCAAGGCTAATATTGCAGCGTTTCCAGGGTTCACTCGCAGCAGCTGAGGCCGGCCGCTCGGCTGCCAAAGGGGGCAGGCGCACGCAGGGCTTCGGAATTGATGTCACCTCTGGGACCGGCCCGAAGTGGTTCGAGGCACAACAGCCCCATTGTGTTGGGCTTGTGTGTGTGGTGTGCATGTGTGTGTGTGTGTGTGTGTGTGTGTTTTTATTCCACAACGGAGCTTAATTTATACTATGACCATTAAGATTGCCGTCTGAGTGCGCTTTCCCATCTAACTGATAAACTAGCTGGAAAGCCTTTTGCAGCCCCTCCAAACCAGATGCTCTGTTCTTGGCATTGGTTGAAGTATCGCTGATTTTATGTGGCCTTGTTAAAGTAATAGACCCTCATCTGAGAAATATTGGATCGGAAAAGTAGAAGGGAGACATTTCGAATGATCCTTTTAGCAGATATCACATATGATGGCATTTTGATGCATTTTCAGGCAGTCTGTCTGACTTCTCTGCATACCGAACAAAATGGTGATTCTGAGCGTGTATTAGGTTTTGTTTTCTTTTTAAATAAACGTGAACGCTTTGTGCTTCTTTTTTTTTTTTTTTTGAAATTGCCCAAATTTCTTGGACTTTGAATGAAAACATCTATGGAATATTTTAGGTGACTATATATGCATTAACTTTATTTATTTATTATAAATTTAAATTCTTTATTGCTTAAACATATTACATAAGTGTCCTCCCCCAGCCGTGACCTCTCCCCGACCGTCCCCACCCCGGCATTAATTTTTTAAATTGATGTTTCACATATTACCGCAAACTCAGCAACTTGAAACATACTTGTTTGTTAGCTCCCGGTTTCGTGGGTCAGAAGCCTTGCGTGGCATGTTGTGCATCTCTGCTGAGGAGGACACACAAGGCCAAAACCAGTGTCAGCTGGTCTGGGTGTTCCTCTGGGGGCTCTGGGGAGAGTCATGTCGAAGCTCATTCCTGTTGGCAGAATTCAGTTTTCCAAGGCTCGTAGGGTGGGGTCTTCATGTCCTTGTTGGTTATGAGCTAGGGGTGTTCTTAGCAGCTGGAGGCTGCCTGTCCTCCTCAACATGTGATCCCCCTCAAGTGCAAGCCAGCATTGATGCACTGAACCCTTACTGTGTTTTTTTTTAAATATTTTTATTGATTTCAGAGAGGAAGGGAAAAAGAGAGAGAAAAAGAGAGGGAGAAGGAGAAACATCAATGATGAGAGAGAATCATTGGTTGGCTGCCTCTTGCACACCTTACACTGGGGATTGAGCTGCAATCTGGTCATGTGCCCTGACAGGGAATTGAGCTGTGATCTCCTGGGTTATAGGTTGATGCTCAAGCACTGAGCCACACCGGCCAGGCAACCCTTACTGTGTTTAGAATCTCTGGCTGCTTCTGTGATCAGCTGGAGAGAACATTCTTCTTTTGAAGGGCTCATCTGATCAGGTTGGGCCCACCTGAATAATGTCCCTTGGTCATAGGTCTGGAACCAACGCAGACGACACAGGAGTATTTATTTCAGCAAAGATTGGGATATGGGGCTGGGTTGTGGGGTAGCAGGCTAGTGGGGCGGGAGCACTATGCCGGGTTTGACTGCTAACTCCTGCAGATAGGAGTACAGCGACACAGATATCCTGGTGTGAAGGCCCTGCCTGAAATTTCCTGATGCAGCATCTTCTGTGTGAGCGTTGGCTAGTGGCTCAATGAGCCGGTGCCACAGACAAAGGGCAGAGAGGACTGAGCCTTCCTGGGCCAGAGGTCCCCTTCTCAGTCTTTCTGTTTGGTGAGGATAATTGCTTTTGCTGTTGAGGTATATGTACATTGTTCTTTTTAGTTAGGAGAGTGATCTCACAGTTTCCATATCAACCATGTGAAGTTAAGTATTATCTTTCTATTTATAATATAAAAGCCTAAGCGACTGTTACAGTGGGACGGCCAGTCGCTATGATGCTCACTGACCACCAGGGGGCAGATGCTCAATGCAGAAGCTGCCCCCTCGTGGTCAGTGCACTCCCACAGGGGGAGCACCGCTCAGCCAGAAGCCGGGCTCATGGCTGGTGAGCGCAGAGTGGTGGTGGGAGCCTCTCCTGCCTCTGCAGCAGCGCTAAGGAGCAGTGAACCAAGTGGTAAGGAGCAGCCAGCAGGCAGGCGGTAAGGAGCGAGGGATCCTAGACTGCAAGAGGGCCTAAGCCAGAAAGCAAACATCCCCTGAGGGGTCCCGGACTGTGAGAAGGCACAGGCTGGGCTGAGGGACTCCCCTCTCCAGTGTACAAATTTTGTGCACTGGGCCTCTAGTTACAGAATAACTGCCAACACATTAAAAAGTAGTTAGCATTACATATTTCATTTTACAGATGAGGCAATTAAAGCTAAGAAAAGGTTCAGCGATTTGTCTAATGGCACTTTGAAAGCTATGGAACTGAGCCTGGGACTCAGGGCTGTGACCTTCCTGGTTTTGTGCACTGCCTCTCACTAAGCTATCAAGTTGACCTGCCTAGATAAGGTCAGCATGGGCACACCTGATGTCTAGCCTTTATTTATGAAGGAAAAATTAGCTGGGTAAAATATTTTTGGTTGGTTGGTTTTTTTCTTCCAGCACTTTGAATATATCATCACACTTTTTTCCGAATTGCTAGATTTCTGCAGAGAAATTCCCTGTTGACTTGACATTCCCTTGTATGGGAGGAATTTTTTTCTCTTGCTTATTTTTAGATTATTTTTCTGTTGTGGATTTTCAGAGGAGACTTTTTGTGTTGAAATTGTTTGGATACCTGTTTCATGAACTTAGATGTCCAAGCTTTCTCCAGTTTTGGGAAGTTTCAAGCCATCATTTCTTTAAATAAGCTTTTTGTGCTTTTCTACCTCTCTTTTTCTGGGACTCCAAAAATACATGATTTCTTCAATCTTTTTTCACTCTCTTTTTGTTTGTTTGTTTTCTTCTTACTGAATATTTTTCAAAGATCTATCTTCTACCTCAAATCCAGTTTTCTGTTGATGATGTTCTTTATTATATCTTTCATCTTATTCCTTGTATTCTTCAGCTCCAGAATGTCTGTTTGTTATTTTAAATTATTTGTAGCTCTTTGTTAAACTTCTCATTTTATTATTGTTTTCCTGATTTTATTCTCATCTCTCTGTGTTCCCTTATAGTTCACTGGGCTTCCTTAAAATGACCATTTTGTATTTCTTATTGGTCAAACTTCAATCTCCATTTTTTTTTGAGATTGGTTACTAGAAAATTACTGTGTTCCTTTGGTAGTATCACATTTCCTTGATTGTTTCTCCTCTTTTCCTGAAGTTTAGCGTTGCTGTCTTCATATTTGAAGAAGCATTTACCTCCTCCAGTCTTTCCTGAGTGACTTGGGGAGAGAATGCTTCCCACCCTTGTTAGGGATCTGAAGCTTTCTCTGACCTTCTACTGATGCTCCTGCCCTTCCCTTCTAGTTACCTCTCCAGGGGAATTCGGAAGATTTTACGCCTTCTCTTAATCCTGCAAAGCCAGATGCTGACAGTCTCCCCTTTGCTTTCCCTAGGACTGGGTGAATGCTCAAATTTGTGTGCCTTCTCCCAATCCTGCGGAGTTGGGCTAACTTTCTGTATGTGTTCCCTAACTGTCCGCAAAGGATGATACCTGCTGCCTTAGGGGATGTGCTCAGGGAGCTGGCCGCTGTGGGGGGATGTGTGGGTGAGCTTGCAGAGTGTAGTATGTGCCTTCAGACTAATTGGGGGGATTCATCAGTGGGTTTCGCAGTGACTCATGATGGAGTCTGCAGCACAATTTGTGGGAGCCATGTCCCTTTGTAGGGTCCCCATGTCCCTCTTGGGGAGAGGGGGGATCCATGGCTGCTGTTTTCCCAGCTGCTTCCCACTCCCTAGTCATGCCACACACTCCAGTACTCTGAGTGGGATGAGAAAGAACTGGGTATCTTTGGTGGTGCCCCACATAGCTGGGGAAGCTGAGCAATCCCTCACATACTCTCCCCTTTGTGGGAGAAATCACGGGTCCAGGTTTCTTATGGCACTGAGCCGTGCCATCTTGGGGAAGGTCACAGAGTTGAAGTGAAATGTTCCTGTAACCCCTTTAATGCATGTAATCTCAGGTCTTATTTTGCTCCAGTGGCGTGCTGGAACTTCTCCACAGGACGCTGGGACTTCCATAAAGTCACTGTCATTATGAGATATCGTCTAAATTGGGATTCTTTGGCGGTTGGGTAGAAAACTTGTATTCCACCATGTTGTTAATGTCACTCTTCTCCATGATTATTTATTGAGCACTTATTTGCCAGGGATGATTCTAGGCCCCAGAGTTATAGCAACATGAGATTATGTCCTTGTGGAATTTGTCTTCAAAAATGGTATCTGTTCATTGTTTGTGAAGTGGGAGTAAGAAAAACTACATACCCGATAAGCTGTGAAGAGTGAATAAAACAATTCAGATAAGAAGCTTACCCCAGTGCCAGTCGCATCACAATGTTTGACATGTAGGAGCTATTTATATAGAGGTCATACACAGTGGGCAGTGAGCTAACCCTTGTCTCTTCTGGAACTGCCATGCTCCGACATGGGGAGGGCATGCTGAATCATCCCGGGGACGGGGGGAGTCGGGAGCCTTGGAAGCATGCCCTTCCCAGGGCTGGGATTGAAACACGAAGCTGGGATGCGATGGTGTCATGAGGATAGTTGCGGGGCCTCCCAAAGAGCAAGGCCCAGGGGACACGCACCTCGTCCACCTGCTCCTCCAACTTAGCTTCTCTGATTTGCTCACCCAGAGGTCAGAGGGGAAGGATCCACACTGCAAAGCAAGGAATCAGCGAGGACCCAGAGCAATGAGTTCCACCGTGTGGAGTGCACTGTTGTGTTAGATTACAGTTTGCCTATGTGGCTCACTGTATGAGATGCTTGTCTTAAAGCTTCTACACCTCCATATGCAGTATGATCTCCAATAGAAAACATGGGATCAGCCCAAAGCCAACATAATTTAAGACATGTAATATTTTATACGGGTCACATTTCAGAATGCTGCTTTTTGCTGAGGAATGGGGCAACCGCTACTGGGCATTTTACTTTGCCTTGGGGATACAGCTGCGAGAGTTGGAGTTTATACCACAATTTGCCTAACGTGCTCAGATTCAGCATCTGTACTCTTTTAAGTGGCATTGAATGCTATGACAGGAAATCATTGCTATCATCAAGAAACATTACGGCCGAGACCGGTTTGGCTCAGATAGAGCATCGGCCTGTGGACTGAAAGGTCCCGGGTTCGATTCCGGTTGGGGGCATGTACCTTGCTTGTGGGCACATCTCCAGTTGGGGGCGTGCAGGAGGTGGCTGATCGATGTCTCTCTCTCATCGATGGTTCTGACTTTCTATCCCTCTCCCTTCCTTTCTGTGAAAAATCAATAAAATATATTAAAAAAAAAGAAACATTACGAAGCTATCCTGTGCTATGTGCTCAAATGGGCTCACCATCTCTGATGGCCTGCAGAAGAAATGGAAACATAACAGTGAAATGGAGAAGGGGTGCTTGCATGATCAGTCTCCGGGGTCATAGACCTGCAGCATGCATGTCAGTACTCAAATTGGGGCTCGGATCTTTCTAGAGCTCCCTGAGATGGAGAAAATGATTTGTCTTTCTGAGGTTGGTTGTGGTGCCTAAGTGAGATATAATGTGCAATAAACCTGACACATAGTAGGTATTCAGCAAAAACAGTTTACTCTCCTTTTTCATTTCCTGTGTATGAATTCAGCTTTCTGCAGTATATATATATATTTAAAGCAGTTATTAAACCTCATTACTTTTTTTTTTTCTGGAAGGTCTAGCATGTAGAAGGTGATCAGTGGGGGTCTGTGGTGATTGGTATAAAGGTGTCTCCTGTCCAAGTGCCTTGTTGGCAGCAGTGGGGGTGGGTTTGACCGTCGGTCGCTTCTCCCAGCTCTGGAGCAGCACACACAGACAGGTTACACGTAGCTGGTTATGCTCCTCCCGATAAGGCTCATGGGACATTTCTCTCATTTTCATAGGCAAGCCATTTAATCCAGTGCTCTGCCTTTAACTAACTAACTAACTAACTAATTAATTAATTAATATTTCTTCTGGCATTTTTAAAATTAGAGTTAACATACAATATTACATTACTTTCAGGTATATAACATAATACAACATAGTGACTCAGTAGTCATATGACTTACAAAGTGATAACCAGAATGAGTCTAGTACCACCTGTCATTGTACAAAGTTATGATATTATTGACTATATTTACTATGTTATATTTGGTTACTTTACAACTAGAAGTTTGTACCTCTTAACCCCCTTCATCCATTTCATGGTCTCCCCTGCCCCCCGACCTTCTTTCCTTCTGGTAACCCTCAGTTTCTTCTCTGTATCTAAGAGTCTGTTTCTGGATTTTTTTTGTGTGTGTGTTTAGATTTCATATGTAAGTGGAATATGGTATTTGTCTCTATCTGACTTATTTCACTTGGAAAAATCCCCTCTGGGTCCATCCATGTTGTTGTAAATGACAAGATTTCATTCTTTTTATTTTGGCTGAGTAATATTGATTGTATGTATATGCGTGTATATAAAGAATATACACTGAATGGCCAGATTATTATGATCTCTGAACACATAATAATCTGGCCACTCAGTATATATCCTATATAATAAAAGGCTAATATGCAAATTGTTCCCTCAACCAGGAGTTCGATCAGCAGGCAGGCCAGCCAACCGCCCATGTCTCCTCCCCCTGGTCAGGATGGCCAAATACCCCTCTTCACCCCCCCCCACACACATACACACTGAGTGGCCATTTTATTATGCATTCAGAGATCATAAAAATCTGGCCACTCAGTGTATGTGTATGCGTATTTGTATAGCTCCATTCATCTAATGATGGATACTTAGGTTGATGAGTTGATTCATATCTTGGCTATTTTAAATAATGCTGCAATGAACAGAGGGATACATATCTTTTTGAATTAGTGTTTTCATTAACTTTGGATAAAAATCCATAAGTGAAATCGTTGGGTTGTATGGTAGTTCTATTTTTAATTTTTTGAGGGGGCCTTTGTACTGTTTAATAGTGGCTGCACCAACTTACAAACCCATATAACAGTGCACAAGGGTTCTCTTTTCTCCACATCCTTGCCAACACTTGTTATTTATTGTCTTTTTGATAATATCCATTCTGACAGGTGTGAGGTGATATCTCACTGTGGTTTTTATTTGCATTTCCCTAATGACTAGTGATGTTGAGCATATTTTTATATATCTGTTGGCCATCTGTATGTCTTCTTTAGAGAAATGTCTATTCAGGTCTTCGGACCATTTTTTAAAATAGAATTGTTTGCTTTCTTTGATGTTGAATTGTATGAGTTCTTTATGTAATTTGGATATTAACCCCTTAGCAGATATACCATTTGTAAATATCTATTCCCATTTAGATTTACTTTTCATTTTGTTGATAGTTTATTTTGCTATGGACACAGTTTTTAGGTTGACATAGTCCCATTTGTTTATTTTACTTTTGTTGCTTTTATTTAAGGTGACATATCCAAAAAGTTGTTGCTGAGATCAGTGTCAAAGAAGAATTAATATCTATCCTTCTCAAACTATTCAAAAAATTGAAATGGAAAGAATCCAAGCTCATTCTACTGGGCCAGCATTACCCTGATACCAAAACCAGATAAAGATTCTTTAAAAAAAAGAAAATTATAGATCAATATCTATGTTCTGCTTTTGAATCCACCTTTCAAATACCTGGCCACATTCTATGTTCCTGGAATAGCAACATTCTAGGTTCAGGAAAGGATTAGAGAAAGTCAGCAGTTTAGTAAATCAACAATTAAGTAGCAACAAAAGTGCTATATAGACAGAGATACATACACACACATACATACATGTATGCATATACATATGTGCTTATATGTGTGTGTGTTTTGGGAGGTAGTGTCTTAGAGTAAAGGGAGACACACAATGTGAGAAATCCAAAGTTGTGAATGTGTTGATTATGATTTATATGTCAAAATTAGAATCCATGGACTGATAAGAACATAGATCCATAGAAAGTAAACAGAATGATGCGTAAATTTGAGATAGTCCCAGAATTAAGGCTGACTCCTTAAGAAGTAGTTCTTGACTTCAATAAGTTTACAGGTTATTTATTATGTTTTTTTAAAATATATTTTGTTGATTTTTTACAGAGAGGAAGGGAGAAGGATAGAGAGTTAGAAACATCAATGAGAGAAAAACATCGATCAGCCGCCCCCTGCACGACCCCTCCTGGGGATGTGCTCGCAACCAGGATACATGCCCTTGACCGGAATTGAAACCGAGACTGAAGGTCAATGCTCTATCTACTGAGCCAAACCGGTTTCAGCAGTAAGTTTATAGTTTAGCCATGTGTCTATCAGAGAGTGGGTAGCAGAGAGTGCACTCTGTGGGATGTGTGATATAGGCAAGAGGAGGACCCAGAGAGCTATGAATGCCCAGAGTTATGGGGGGTGAGGGGGGAGAGGAAGAGTTTAGAGTAAGTGAAGAGCAAAGGGAGGGCTCAGGGAGAGGGGAAATGCTGGGTCTGGAAGGACGCTGTATAAAGGCCTGGCTGCAATCTTGTCTAAGCAGGGAGATCAAAGGGCCTTCACTAGATTTAAGACAGCGAGGCACACATCCTCGGGGAGCCAGGTGCTTCTGTGGCCAAGGACTTTACAGTTTGTCTGGCTGGTTCTCAGCAACATGCTTGGGAACAGACATGCGGGACTGATTAGAAAACTGATATGCTTGGGGGAAAATGTAGACATCAGAGACAAGAAAAGGAAAACATGGAAGTGTTTGTAAATGGACTGTGCCTATCGTTATGGTTTAAGTGTCTGGGAGACCTTGTGAGCCACTTGTAGATATGGCTGGGGACAACCTGTCTTTGGAGGCCCCCTTTATCTTCCTTGCACAGTGATTGCTCTCTTTGGATGGCACCTGATGGTTATCATGCTTTCCTTTCTGAGGCAGGGCCTTCCTCTCATTGGTTGATATCAGGAAATGCATTGGTGGCACATTAAACTCAGGCCTTATGGGGGAGTGCAGATAGCATAGCAAAGGGATCAAGGACCCACTCTGGGGCTTATTACTTGTTGACATTTGGCAAGCTACTTAATCATTCTGAACCTTAGATTCTTCAGCCATAATTGGAAAAAATAATACCAATCTTGTAGAGTCATTGAGAGGACTAAACATAGTAACATAAAATAGATTAGTACAATGTTTGGTACATATTATGTACTCCATATATCTCACCTGTTGTTATTATTTGCCGAGAACCAATTCCAGCATGTAATAATTACAAGAGTTCCACCAAAAGGTTGATGGGACTTGGGCAGCTCAACAAGGGAGAGCCACATATGTAGTTTACCTGTTGGAAACGGCTAAACGGCACTTCCCCCAAACCTGAATAGGATAATAGTTTGCTTCCAGACAGTTCAGGGCATTTTATTGCCTCCTATTGGCCAAACACCTGAACAGTCATAGGCTATTCCCCAAACTGATAATGCTTCTGTACCGTTCCATACCGTACCCTTTGAAGAGTATATTTCCACCTTGCCTTGGGACAAATTGTGTTTAATAAAAGCACAGGGTCCTGAGACAAGTAGAGTCTTTAGCTACTTTTAGCTGAAGCTCCTCTGACCCCCAATGCCTTTTCAAAATTATCTATTGTCCTTGGACTCCTTCTTAATCATCTATGTGCAGCCCCTTTCTCCAGAATGCTGAACCCCTTGTAAGGCTGGGAAAAGAACCCCGGCATTACAACACCCGAACAAGGGACATCAACAATTATTCTTGCTGTTTTTTCTATAATCTTATGGAATATGGGTACCCCTGGGTACCTATATTAAGTTAAAGCATACTTAAAATCTTTGGGGGTCCGGGGAGGGACACAGCATGCACATTGCTGTCCATAGTGCTGAATTATCATTGCATAGGTCAGGGCTGTCACTGTTGATGGCTGCTGAGTCTCTCCCAGGACATCCGAGCCAGGCATGCTGAATGAGGGAGCGGCAAACTAACAGAGGCTTTTGGGTAAGTCACTAAGACATTTCTATGGCAAGAAAAAGAGACATCTTAGTCTCGGGTGTTTAAGAATACATCCAGACATGGCTGAAATTGCTGATGAAAGTAAGATGTGTTATGTGAAGGAGGGCTGTGCAAATAGTAATATGAATAATGATTTTGGTTAGCTATCAGACCCTAGAGGGGTAGGGATTTGTGCAAGAGCCGTATCATTAGCAGTTGGGTTAAAACAATGTCTTAATTTATATTTAAAAGTTTTGGTCCAATAAAATATATGTAACTTTCATAATATCACAGAAGAAATAGAACTATTACTTTATAATGTATGTGGTATATTTTAAGTAAATTGAAAATTTGAGCACACTTCTAAATGTAGTAAGTGTCTCCACCATACCTTTTATTGGGTGCCCTGGTGATGATTCTGGGTACATCACATTCTCTGGGTCCTGTTTTTCTCACAAAGGCCCAAGCTTCTGGAACAGATTGGCTAGTCTGCCTTTTAAGTCTACCTATTAGTCCAACCCACCCTTCCTTCCTTCCTTCCTTCTTTCCTTCCTTCCTTCCTTCCTTCCTTCCTCCTTTCTTCTTTCCTTCCATCCTTCGATTTGCCAATTAACCATTACCAAACATGCAATTATTGAGCATCTATTGCGTAATATACTCTCTGGTGTTCTGCTTTGTGTTTTAGACAAAGAAGGTAAATAATGCCTTGGCCTAAAGAGAGATAGGCATCAAGGTGTGGGTATCTCTCTAAACTGGCCAGGAAGGAGTCAGCAGAAGGCTGCACCACCTATAACTCCTCTAGAATTAACTCAACGGTTGTCCTTCAGCTTCTTAAAAAAAAGGTTTTGTTCAAAAGAAGATGAACAAAATAACAACAGCAATACCAGTAAAAGCAAGAAAATAATAGCGAGAGCTAATAAGAGGACATTTGAGTTCTCTGTGCTAGTAAGCATACTAAGTACAAGATATGGATCATCTCACTTAATGCTCACAACCCAATGAGCTTGGTGTCAGTTATTTCTATTTTACAGACTTAGAAACATACAGGCAGAGGTGTAGTCCTTTGGAGTATTTGGCAGACTGACTTTTATTCCTTTTTGCATGGAAGCATTTTTTGTAAATGCTGCTGAAGAGCAATGATGTGAAACGGCTTTTCAGAATTGATAGAGGGAATAAATAAAGGCAGTTTTCCCCAAGGCAGTTGTGTGGACTGAGACCTCGCTCTTCCTTCCCACTTCACTTCCTGCTCAGATCTCTTGGAAACACAGGTGTAATTTAAAAAAATATATATTTTATTGATTTTTTTTTTACAGAGATGAAGGGGGAGGGACAGAGAGTTAGAAACATCGATGAGAGAGAAACATCGACCAGCTGCCTCCTGCACACCTATTGGGGATGTGCCCGCAACCAAGGTACATGCCCTTGACTGGAATCAAACCTGGGACCCTTGAGTCTTCAGGCCGACGCTCTACCCACTGAGCCAAACCGGTCAGGGCCACAGGTATCATTTTTAATAGGTGCAGCTGGGCCATTAACAGACAAAGCTGGCCATCAGGGGCCTTGTGTGGTTGCGGAGGAGGTCTGTCCTCGTGGGGGCCCATGTCCTGTTCGACTCCCCACTTCCAGACCCGTGGTGCTCCTTGCCCCTTGTAGAGCGAAGAGCTTGCTTCCTTCGGAAGGAAGCGAAGTGCAAAGTGAGGTCACTGGGTCCCGCTAACTCGTAAGACTTTAACTTTCAGAAACATTTCAGAAATGTTTCCTAAACATTTACAAGAAGCAAGAGGTATTTTGATAGGCTTATAAACTTTATTTAGTTTTAACAAATACCGAAGTTACTGGTTTACTATGCCGATAGGAATTGCATGTTGTGCTATAAAGTCAAAGGCCAAAATAGTTCAGATAGCTCCGGCTCTAATTAAGACTTCGGTGCACGGTGGAGTGTGGGTAAAGGAACACGGCACTCCGCGGTCTAGTCCTTCAAAAACAGCTTAGCTATTCAAGTTCCGTTGGTTTAAAAGAGCCCTTTATGGAAAACTCGGAGAATATTGGGTTCATTAACAGCAATTGTAGGTTTCCATGAGTAGCAGCTGGCTCTATTGAAAAGGCCGGATGGACACATATGAATTGACCATGACCTCCAGAAATTAGGGCTCTATTCGAAACCTTTAGTGTGACGGTATTTTGTGTAGTAGCTTTCATCTTTTTTTCTCTTTGGATGGAATTATGTACACAGTTTCTTCTTTCTTTCTTACTACCCTTTTCTCCTTATTTTATATGACACACAGAATTTCATATCTATTCCCATGCTATAATTTTGTCTTCACTCATATTTCAATGCATGCTTTTGTTGACTTGATTTTTAAAAATATATTTTATTGATTTTTTACAGAGAGGAAGAGAGAGGGATAGAGAGTTAGAAACACAGAGGAGAGAGAAACATCAATGAGCCGCCTCCTGCACACCCTCTACTGGGGGTGTGCCTGCAACCAAGGTACATGTCCTTGACCTGAATCGAACCTGAGACCCTTCAGTCCATAGGCACTCACTCTATCCACTGAGCCAAACCGGTTAGGGCTGTTTACTTGTTTTTACCCTATTATTATTATTATTGGAAATGCATCTGTAGGTATTGAGTGTTTTTCCCAGCTTTATTAAGGTATAGTTGAGAAATAAAAGTGTATATGTTTAAGGTGTACAAAGTGATGATTTGCTATCCATATACATATCAATTACAACATTCAAACTAATTAACACATCCATCACCTCACTTAATGACCATCAGTGTATGAGTGATAAGAATACTTAAGAGTCACTTTGCTGTCCTAGCTGGTTTGGCTCAGTGGATAGAGCATTGGCCTGCGGACTGTGGGGTCCCAGGTTCAAATATGGCCAAGGGCACTTGCTATGGTTGCAGGCTTGATCCCCAGTAGAAGGCATGCAGGAGGCAGCCGATTCTCTCTTATCATTGATGTTTCTGTCTCTCCCTTTCCTTTCTGAAGTCAATAAAGAAGTATATTTAAAAAGAATAAAAATATGTTTTATAAAAAGTCATTCTCTTTGCAAATTTCAATATGCAATAACCATAGTCTCCATGCTCTATGTTAGGTCCAGAGAACATATTCATCTCCTAACTGGTAGTGAGTACCTTTGATTGACATCTCCACATTACCCTTGCTCTCTAACTCCTGGCAATGGCCATTCTACTCTGTTTCTATGAGTTTGACTTTTTAATTTTATTTTGTAATATATCTTTATTGATTTCAGAGAGGAAGGGAGAGGGAGAGAGAGATAGCAACATCAGTGATGAGAGACAATCATTGATCACTTGCCTCTTGCACTCCCCCAGTAGAGATCAAGCCTGCAACCCAAGCATGTGCCCTTGACCGGAATCAAACCGGGGACTCTTCGTTCCTTTGTTCCGCGGGCCGACCCTCTATCCACTGAGCCAAAGCAGCTAGGGCTATGAGTTTGACTTCTTTAGATTCCATATATAAGTGGGATCAGACAGCATCTGTCTTTCTGTTTCAGGCTTATTTCATTTAGTATAACGTCCTCCAGTTTCATCCATGTTGTTGCAGATGACAAGATTGCCTTCTTTTTTTTTTTATGGCTGGATAATCGTCCATTGCCTGTGGAAACCACATTTTCTTCATGCATTCATCCATTGATGAACCGTAGGTTGTTTCCGTATCTCGGCTGTCATGGATGATGCTATTGTGTGCTTTTTCACGCTCCTCCAAATGAGTGCCTTGGACTTCACACCCCCGCTAGCCCAGGATCGAGACCAGAAGATAACTAACATATTTAAGGAGGGTTTTCTGTACTCAGCTTTACTCTGAAAAGGTTTTGGAGATAAAAACAATGAAAAGCATTGAGGAAATAAATACATGCTCTGTGTGATTCTAGTTTCCCATTATGTAACCCTTAAGGGTTTTTTTCGGAGTTGTTAGCTGAAAAAAAAAATATTTTAGCACCATTATTTTCTCTTTTTCCTTCCTCTCTCCTCTTGCTTTTTTTTTTTACCTCTTCTTCATTATTATTAATTAATTTATTTATTTTTGATCTATTCAGCAGACCCCTCCACTGCCATGGATGGCATGTGCATAGTGTGGGAAAAGCTCTCGGGGTAGAATTTGAGAAGCTGCGTTTGAATCTCTTTTATGCCAGTTATTAGGGGTAGGCTTCGGGCGAATCAATGCACCTTTCTGGGCGCCTGTTTTCTTATCTATAAAATGAGGCTAATAATATCTGGCCTATTATTTGTGCTGATTAAATGGGATGAATCTGATAGAAGGAAAGCTGATTCTAAATTGTAAAGTTCGATTTAATATTAATATATAAATTATAACAGTAATGCTTTACTTGGAAAAAAAAATCCTCCCGTGGACTAATTTTTCCCAGGGCAGTCTATTTTAAGTGACCTGGTATGGTTAGGCCGTCTTTTACGTAACCGTCTTCCAAACCAGACAGTTACATGGTTTTAGGCAGTTAGTGCCCGTGAAGAACACTGCGGTTGGCATGCGCCTGCATAAATAATTGCTCTGCATTTCTCAGTCTCTCTCTGGAGTTAGGCTGCAGAAGGCCAGTCCCTTTCTTCCAGAGCTGTCGATGCTCTGGGCTCCTGTCTTGTTGGTGCTTCTGCTTGGCTCTCGGGAGAGGTCCTTGTCCCTCACAATCTCTCTGGTTCCCAGAAGGGCCTCCAATTATTGTGGGCATGAGCGGCATTGCAAGAGGATGGCTTTGCCCAGCTGTCATGGCTCAATGGTTAAGCATCGACCTATGAATCAGGAGGTCTCGGTTTGATTCCTGGTCAGGCACCTGCCTGGGTTGTGGGCTTGATCCCCAGTGTGGGGCATGCAGAAGGCAGCCGATCCATGATTCTCTCTCATCATTGATGTTTTTATATCTCTTTCCCTCTCCCTTCCTCTCTGAAATCAATAATAATAATAGCTGAGACCGGTTTGGCTCAGTGGATAGAGTGTCGGCCTGCGGACTGAAAGGTCCCAGGTTCGATTCCGGTCAAGGGCATGTACCTTGCTTGTGGGCACATCTCCAGTGTGGGTCGTGCAGGAAGCGGCTGATCGATGTCTCTCTCTCATCAATGTTTCTGACTTTCTATCCCTCTCCCTTCCTCGGTGTAAAAAATCAATAAAATATATTAAAAATAATAATAATAACAACAACAATAAATATATATAAAAAAGAGAATGGCTTTTGTGGTTGTTGGATGGCGGACTGGACTCATAATGCCCCTTTGCTATGGTGGATCCTTTTAGACAAAAACTAGGCCCCGGCTGGGCATGGGATGGGCAAAACAGAGAAGGAGAGGGAGGGCATGTACTTGTCCCTGCCCAGAATCCTCCTCAGGGTCCCTGGGGTTCTCCCAGCTGGGCCTTATAGGATTACCATTGAATTCACAACCCCATCTCTTCTAGAGAGAGCAGTTCTGTCTGCACTGCCCCCCTCCCCCCTCCCGCCCCTCCTGCCCCTGTTGTATCTGAAGTGCAGAGTGGAGCAGCAACCCTCCAGGCTGTTAGCAGCTCGGTCTTCCCGGGAACGGCCTGTGAAATGTTAGAGAAGACCCGCCGCCCTCCTCCCTGGGCGGATATCACCTTCTTCCTTTGGATTTTATAAAGAACCTGATCCTCTTTGCCTGGACGCAGCCAAATAAACGGGAGTCTCCGAGGAGGTGGATGGCTCAGCCATAGAAGTCCCCCAGCGACGTCTGGTTTTGATGTATTGCTGATGGAGACGATCATGCTCCCAGAACGAGATCGCTTTTGCCAGTTGGAGAGAAAGGTCATGTTTTTAATTTAACTTAATTTCCTACACCAAAGAGAATGTTCAATAGGCTATTCGACTTTTGCACCTTTAATGAGACCAGATGCCGTGGGGCCTGCAGCAATGAAGAGAAAACAGATTTTCTAGTTTACACTTCCACTTGGTGCATTTTCCAAATGGAGCATGTGCGGTTCTTTGAAGGATGCCAGTCCCCGCTGGGGTTTCTTTCTTTCTCATTCTGTCCTTTCTCTCTCTCTCTTTCTCTGTTTCTGCCTTCCTTTTTCTCCCTCCCTGCCTTCTTCTCAACATCCCGCTCCTTCTCCTCTTCCCTTGGGTTATCTGTGAGCATAGAACATAGGTTAAGCAAGGTGCTTGCATCTTTACAAACATATGTAACTTCCGTTTTACAGAAGAGGGAACCAAGACTCAGCAAGACTAAGTTAAGGAGTAGAGTGTACATTGGGTCGTGGGATGATAGGCTGAAGAACAGTCATTTATGAGTTTGGATACTGAACCTAGATCATCTGAGTTCAAGTCCGGGTTTGAGCATTTATTTGCGGAGGACCTAGGAAAATTACTTCATCTTTGGACCACTCACTGGTCTGTGTTGATTTGTCTTAAAATGACAAGGTTAATTCTATTTTTAATGGTGATGACTGTCAATGCAGAAGTATTTATATATAGTTTATAGACTAATGAAATACATACCTGGATAGCTTTCAATCAGATTAAGAAATAGAACCTTGCCCATGCCTTTGGAGTCTTCTGAATGTTCCTCTTCTGAGCATCCCCCATCCTCCTAAACTCCAGAGTAATAATTGTCTTAGATTTGGGTTTTATGCTATTTTTTGTTGTTTTTGCATACATGTAGCATATACATTTATACACATCACATTCTTACACAATATATTGATTAGCATTGCTTATTTTTGTACTTTATTAAACTGGGAAACAAGCATAGTGTTTTTCTTTGACTTGTTTTTTTTTAACTTTTAACTCTGTGTAATTCTGCCATGTAGTTATAATTCAGTTATTTTCATTGCTAAAAGAAATGCAATTATATGACTTTATCTCAGTTAGTCTCTTCTCAATGGACATTTCAGTGTTGTAGCTTTCTGATATTAGGAACAGTTCTAGAAGGCACATGATTAGACTTTTCTCCTGGGGCACCACTGCAGAAGTGTGGGATGGTCATTATGTGTAAGCTTGGATTTATGCCCAACTGCTTTCTGAATTTGTTGTAACCCATTTACTCTCTGACTGGGGAATAGAGTTTCCATTTCTCTACTACTTCGCCCACACTTGTTATTATCAGATTTTAAGTCTTTTGCCCATATAGTGAGGGCAAAATGTATCATATTGTTTTAACTGGCAACTTTCATTTCCAATGAAATTGAGCAACTTTACATAGTTTATAGTTATTTGCATTTGTTTAGTTTTTGCCCATTTCTCTTCTTATGGTCTCATATTCCCTTTTTGTTAAGTAGGGGACTGTTCTGGAAACTCTCTAATGGCCTTACAGCTTTGTGTTCTGTGACGCAAAGGCTGATATGTTGATGCCGCTAACTCTGCTTTCACATGTTGTATTCTTCTCCAAAGCCTGCTTGCATGTCTTAGGGATTGATGCGAGCTCATGGCCCTGTCTCCTGGGTCAAGAAAAGCATAGAAAATGTCTCCCATGGAAGAGCCCAGGAGAATTTTCTGACTTTCATCGGTTATTTTAAAATTCTCATTGACAAATAAATATAAGATCTCTGTTTTCTTGTTTATATTCTGTCACATGTTTACAAGTTGAGCACATATTTACGACGGGCCAGAATCCAGATTTTTCTGGTGTTGCTCACTGGTAGAATCAAGAAAAATATTGAAAAGCGAGGAGATTAATTCTTCCTGTTTCTACAAAGTTGGCTCCATGATCATGGTTTATTTTTAGGATAATTTATTACATGCCTCTTCCTCATTCTGTTTCTAAACCATGTTTTCTTGCAGATCAATGATTTTAAAAGAAATAACAAATCAAAACAAAACCAAATTCCTGCAAACCGATGAACCAACTAACCAACAAAACCCCAAATCCAAACAAGCGCCAAAATCCCCAACCGGCATTATCAAATCTAATGTTACCTTTGGTTTAGGGCAGGAACTGGACAGTGGGGGCTACAATTTCTTGCACAATTGCCAATGTCTGCCCCTACCTCACCTTCTCTTTTATTAGAACAACAATCCCTGCACCAAAGCAGGAAAAGGGGATGGATGTCAGAAAAGTGGTACACTGGAAGTCCCTCTCTCCTGTCTCTGCACAGCAACAATTTGGGAACCATTTTGGGAACTTTGGGAACTTTAGGAGGCTGTGAAACCCCAGTGGAGCCTAAGATTGAGGAGAGCCATTTAGAGAAGTGGTTGTACACACATGGCAGGCTCACCGCCATGGTCCGAGTTACAGACTTGGAAACAGTCCTGTTCCCTTGTAGATTTAACTGTAGCTTCAGTTGTCATAGGTCCTGCCAGTGCCATATGCCTGCCCATGATCTGGTTTCAGCTCCTCTCATCCATGGTCTGGGATCAGTCCTGCCTACTCAGGACCTAGCAGGAGATACATTCCTCTACTGTGTCCCAAGAGGCAGGCCTGCTGACCTTGGTTCTGGCTTTGGATCCTGGAGGAGCTTCGTGACTTGGTTCAACAAAACCCAGACAGAAAGAGAAACCAAGATGGCAGCAGAGGTAAACACCTAAACTGCTGCCTCACACAACAATATCAGAACTACAACTAAAAGACAAAACGGACACCATCCAGAATCACAGGAAAGCTGGCTGAGTGGAAATTCTAGAACTAGAAGGAAAGAGGAAAGCACATTGAGAATCAGAGGAGCTGCAAAAGGCTGAGGTATGGAGATGTGCGAGCATGTGGAGAAGACAAGCAGCTGAGTTCATGGGAAGCTGAGTGCACAGCTGGCTTTCTAAAGCAGGAGGGAGATGGGAACTCCTGACTGTGCTGAACTACATTTCCGGGTGAGATACTGGGAACCCAGACTCATTTGGGGAGAAACTAGACTGTCTGGCAATGGGCAAAATTTGAGGATGGATCTCTCTCTCAGAGTTGCTTACAGAGATTACCGAGGAATACTGAGACCCAGGGGCCTCATAGGGCAGGCTGACAGGAAGCCAAGGCTGTCTGCTCCGCCCCAAGAATCTGCCCCATTCAAGCTGAGCACAGAGGCTTTTGCAATTTTACAAGTTTTGTCTCATAAGGGTGTCTCCAGCACAGAAGTTCTCCCAGCATAGAAACAGCTGATCCTCACAGCCAATTGGCCTGGAGGTCAATTTCTCCCAGTGATACTAACAACAATCAAGACTTAACTACAACAAGGCTGTACACACAGTCCACAAAGCGGTGCACCAAGAGTATCCACCTCAGGTAACTGGGGAGGCTGAGCCACTGGGCCATATAGGATACCTAGTACACAAAGCTACTCTACCAGCTCAGGGAAAGCAGCAATAATGCAGGGACAAAGAAACAGATCACAAACAAAAGAAATGGAGGAAAACAAACAACTGGATATAGAGTTCAAAACCATGGTTTAAAGGTTTTTCAAGAATTTCCTAGAAAAGGCTGATAAATTTAGCGAGACTCTCAAGGATATGAAAAAGGACCAACTAAAAATTAAACATACACTGACTGAAATAAAAAATATTATACAGAGACCTAACAGCAGACTAGAGGAATGCAAGAATCAAGTCAAAGATTTGAAATACAAAGAAGCAAAAAACAACCAGAAAAGCAAAAATAAAAAATAATCCAAAAATGTGAAGATAGTTTAAGGACCCTCTGGGACAACTTCAAGCATACCAACATCAGAATTATGGGGGTGCCAGAAAAAGAGAGAGAGCAAAATATTGAAAACCTATTTGAAGAAATAATGACTGAAAACTTCCACCACCTGGTGAAAGAAATAGAATTAACAAGTCCATGAAAAACAGAGAACCCCAAACAAAAGGAATCCAAAGAGGACCACACAAAGACACATCATAATTAAAATGCCAAGAGCAAAAGACAAAGAGAGAATATTAAAAGCAGCAAGACAAAAACAGTTACCTACAAGGGAGCACCCATACGATTGTCAGCTGATTTCTCAACAGAAACTATGCAGGCCAGATGGGAGTGACAAGAAAATTCAAAGTGATGAATAGCAAAAACCTACAACCAAAATTATTCTATCCAGCAAAGCTATCATTCAGAATTGAAGGTCAGATAAAGAGCTTCACAGACAAGAAAAAGCTAAAGGAGTTCATCAGCACCAAACCAGTACTATATGAAATGCTGAAAGGTACTCTTTAAGAAGAGGAAGAGCCTTTACCTGTTTGGCTCAGTGGATGGAGCATTGGTCTGCAGATTGAAAGGTCCCAGGTTTGATTCTGGTCAAGAGCATATACCTTGGTTGTGGGTACATTCCCAGTAGGCGGTGTGCAGGAGGCAGCTGATTGATGTTTCTCTCTCATCAATGTTTCTAACTATCTTTCTCCCTTCCTCTCTGTAAAAAAACACAATAAAATATTTTTAAAAAAGAGGAAGAAGAAGAAAAAAGTAAAGATAAAAATTATGAACAACAAATACATATCTATCAACAACTGAATCTAAAAATCAAATGAATTAAAAGTCTGACGAACAGAATAAACTGGTGAATATAATAGAATCAGGGGCATAGAAAGGGAATGGACTGACAATTCTCAGAGGGGTAAGGGGTGTGGTGGGTTCGGAAAGAGACTGGACAAAAATCATACACCTATGGATGAGGACAGAGGTGGGGAGGTAAGGGCAGAGGGTGTGGTGGGAACCAGGTGGAGGGGAACTATGGGGGAAAAAAAGAGGAACAATTGTAATAATATGAACAATAAAGATTTCTTAAATTAAAAAAAAAGAAAACTCAGCTATGGACTGGGTGGTCTGGGACCCAGTCCTGCCCATCCAAGGATCTGCCCAGTAATGCAGCAAGGGCCCTCCCAGGGTCAGAGTGGGAACATACCTGTCACACACCTGGAACAGCCTCTGTCTTGGAGCCAACTGCAGACCTGGAAGTGGATTTTTGTCCCGGCACCAGCCCTGCTAACTAAGGTCCTGAAGGCAGTCCCCTCTTCCTAGGGACTAGCAGGATCCACACCTGCCCAAGCTCCTGGTACCAGACCTGCTAATTGTGGTCCTCACTGTGGACCTAGCAGCAGCCATGGGACTTGGCTTTAACCCTGCCCAACTGCAGGACCAGAGACAATTCCATCACCTGCAGGCACAACAGGAGACAAGCTTTCCCTGACAAAGGCAGAAGAGATGTTGGCTCCTGCAAATGCACAACAAAGGCACAATGCAAGTCTTCCTGGATCATGAATCAGGTAAACGCGATACCATCAAAGGAAAGAGTGAAGTCCCATAATCAGTCTCCAAGGAATGGGGGAGGGCAGTCTGCAAATTTCCTGACAGAGAATTCAAACTAACCATCTTAAAGAAGCAAGAAAACAGTAGGTGGACAAAATATGAAATTTGATAAACAGAGACCGTAAAAAAGAACCAAACACATTTCAAAGCTGAAGAATATAGGGACTGAACTGAAAAAAAAAAACCCAGTTTTAACAACAGATTTGAACATGTAGGAGAAAGAAGACAGATCTTTTTAAGTTAGCATGGCCACTGTAGTTAGTAATATTCTGTTTGAAATTTGCTAGAGAGTAGATCTGAAGTGTTCTCATCACAAATAAATAGGGTAACCGTGTGAAGTGATAGATGTGTTAATTAAGCGTATTTGGTAATCATTTCACAGTGTATGCATATACCCAACATCATGCTGTATACAGTGGGACCTCGTTTCTCAAACTTAAATTTGTTCCAGAAGTCTGTTCGAGAAGCGATTTGTTTGAAAACAGAATCATTTTTTCCCCATTAGAAAGAATGTAAATTGAATTAATTAGTTCCGGATCCCCAGATGATTCCCTGTTTCAACCGTCCCTCTATACAGTACATGCCCGAGGTTCTGTTTAATTTATAAATAAACATTTCTTTTCTTCAATTGATCGAACCACCCCCTACTGGCCTGAAAGAGATTTTTCATGTATCCCTGCCTCCTGAAATGGGGTCACAGGCTAACTGCTTTTCCTTGATCCAGATCAACAACAGTTTTTCTACCTGTTCAATGGCCTGGGATTGCCATTCTGTGAGCGTTTTCACACTCTCGATGGCCTTTCTTATTTTAAAATTGTGCGAATCGCCAGCCACAAAAGCATTCTCTCCTTAGCTTGCTGCCTGCCAGATGCTTTTAGCCTGGCTGAGGTATCAGCCTGAAGGAATCCTCAGGTTGAAAACTGAAGTTTTGGTCGACACCAGAGACGTTTGTTTCTGTGAACAGCTTGGTGGATAACTGAATCGCTGGAGATGGGAGACATTCGCGTAATGTGGCTTGACTGTACCTTAAATATGTACAATTTCTATTTGTCAGTTAGACCACATGAAAGCTGGGCAGAAACAAAGAGGAGAAATGGGATGTAATGGGAAGTCAGAGAGTTCAAGGCTTGGCCACTTCTTAAGCATCCGGCATGCTTGCTCGGAGACCTTCCTTAGAGAGCAGTGCTGTCCTCGATGGCACTGGCGGACCTGTTTGCAGTTAAGTATAATACAGGCTAGCTTTTCCATTGCTGCCTGTGGTTTCAGAACAAATAATGTCTCATATTCTTTGCATTATTTTCAGCAATTGGCTATTTCTCACTCAGTTATTGGCTCTTTGAGGACCAGCTCTTACTCGGATTCTGATCCATGGTCACGTCAGTCCACACCACACTCAGCGAGCGCCTGTTGATTGCATACAAAAGGGAGAAAAAAAATGACCAGTTGATGGAAGTCCACAGCACTCAGGGCTCCGGGCTTCCCCCCCCCCCCTTCCCACCCTTCTGCCACATTTCCCCAAACCCTGGAAACTGTGACCTCTCTCACTTCCTGCAGCAGCTCGCTGGCAGCCTCCAGACCACCCTGCCTCGGGGCTGAGAAGTGAGAAATTCTGAAAGCAATCGAACACTGTAAATTTTCACAGCAGTTCCACGGAAAGCTGTTGGGCACAGATGTTTCTGTAATTGTGATATGCTGGGAACATTCTCGGGGCTCCCAGCACACAGCGCCTCGGCCTCATTCTTCCACCTGGGTGCCTCGGTAGGCCAGGCTCGCGGCGTCGAGGCTGTAATGGGGACCAGGTGGCAGCATGTGCCTGTTTCAAAGGAGCTGAGCAAGATTCATGCCGTGGGCCCAGCCACTCCTGGCCCTCCTGACCCAGCTCTTCCTGGGAAGCTGGCTTTGCTGATGGGGGACCGGGCTGCTTCCTCTGGGCCCCTTGTCCAAGATGGGGCTGCCATCTCATGATTGCTGCTGGATGGAGCCATGGAGGTCTTCCAGCTGCTCTCTGATAGGCTGTCGGGAAAGAATCGGGGAGCGGTCTCCTGGGTGTGAAAGAACATGATGCTGCCGAATGACCTCTGCGTCCATCAGGACCACTGCTGTCATTTTAAAAATCCACAGGAGGGTTTTGCAACTGGTGACATAGCCCTTCCAAACTGGATTTGCTCTGAGCAGGCGATATTCCTGGCTTTACCTCCAGATAGCTCTCCTGTACCCCGGGGCCCTTCCTGCTTCTGGAAACACGAGGAAGGCCACGAATAGCACAGCGGAAACATCTGCCACAGCCTGGAATGTGCACAGCAAAGCGGCCAAAAGTTCAGTGCACGGGGAACAGTTCGCACAGCTGTTCCCAGCGGGGATGACTTGGACCTGTGCGTGCCGTAGCCAGAAGAGTCAAGAGGCCAGGGAGGGAGGGTGTAGAGCTGGGACCTGGGAAGAGGGACCGGTGTGGCACCTGGCATACGCCGGGAGGACCACATGCTGCAGCAGGGTCCCCGCTGACCACTCAGGCCGACTGGCTCTCCTTGTGCTTACAGCTGTCAGCGTCACTGCATAACAAAAGTTCCTGCACTTCTTTTCACACTTTTCTTCTTCTTCTTTTAAATAAATCTTTATTGTTCAGATTATTATAGATGTTCCTCTTTCCCCCCCATAGTTCTCCCCCACCCAGTTCCCCACCCCATCCCATGCCCCTACCCCCCACCAATGTCCACTATCCTTATCCATAGGTATAAGATTTTTGTCCAGTCTCTTCCCACACCCCTCACACCTTCTTTCCCCTAAGAATTGTCAGTCCACTCCCTTTCTATGCCCCTGATTCTATTATATTCACCAGTTTATTCTGTTCATCAGATTTTTTATTCACTTGATTTTTAGATTCACTTGTTGATAGGTATGTATTTGTTGTCACTTTGTTGTTCATAGTTTTTATTTTACCTTTTTTTTCTTCTTCCCCTTCTTAAAAAAAAAATACCCCTCAGCATTTTATATAATACTGGTTTGGTGGTGGTGAACTCCTTTAGTTTTTTCTTATATGTGAATCTCTTTATCTGACCTTCAATACTGAATGATAGCTTTTCTGGGTAGAGTAATCTTGGTTGTAGGTTCTTGCTGTTCATCACTTTGAATATTTCTTGCCACTCCCATCTGGCCTGCATAGTTTCTGTTGAGAAATCAGATGACAGTCATATGGGTACTCCCTTGCAGGTAACTGTTTTTTTCTTGCTGCTTTCAAGATTCTCTCTTTTGTCTTTTGCTCTTGGCATTTTAACTATGATGTGTCTGGGTGTGGTCCTCTTTGGATTCCTCTTGTTTGGGGTTTTGTGCACCTCCTGGACTTGTAAGTCTATTTCACCAGGTAGGGAAAGTTTTCTGTCATTATTTCTTCTAATATGTTTTCAATATTTTACTCTCTCTCTTCTTCTGGCACCTCCATAATTCATATGTTGATATGCTTATAGTTGTTCCAGAGGCTCCTTATACTATCTTCATATTTTTGGATTCTTTTTTCTTTTTGTTTTTATGGTTGAGTGTTTTTTGTTTTCTCATAATTCAAATCTTTGTTTTGATTCTTGGGGTCTTTTGGTCTGTTGAATTTCTGTATAGTCTTTATTTCAGTCAGTGTATGCTTAATTTCTGACTTTTCCATTTTTTGGGCATTTTCATTAAGATCCTTAAAGGTCTCACTGGTTCCTCAGAGGTTTTTAGAAGTTTCTTGAGTAACCTTGTAACTGTGGTTTTGAACTCTTATGTCCAGTAGTTTGCTTTCCTCCATTTCTTTCATTTGTGACATGTTTCTTTGTCTCCACATTTTGGCTGTTTCATTGTGTTGATGGAGTGGTTTTCTATAGGGCCCAGTGTTTTAGTCTCCCCAATCACATGAGATGGACACTCTTGATGTACCTCTTTGTAGGCTGAGTGTACAGTCTTATTGTAGTTAAGCCTCAATTGCTGTTGGTACACTGGGAATAATTGACCTCCAGGCCAATTGGCTGTGAGGATCTGCTGTGTTTATAATGGAAGAACTGCTGTGCTGGAGATACCCTTATAGGGTAGGACTTGTTTCAGTGGGGCTTTGGTGCTTACTGAGTCTTCTTCTTGAATATGTCACTTATGGATGTGAGGAGTTGAAATCTGGTGTCATCTCACACTGACCACTAGATACACTGGCTCCTGGATCTCCAATGGGGTGCAGGTCAGCTACTGTCTGAGGCCATCCAGCAGGAGCTACAGTGTGATATACAGATTTCTCCTCTTTGCTTGGGGTTTGGAAGTTTTGGAGCTGTCTGACCAGAGCTGCAGTTTGTTAGGTTAAGCTGCCAGGCCATTTATATGCGAAAGCCACTGCACACAGTTTGGGTGGGTTTGTAAATTTGGCAGGGTGGGGTCTCAGGGAATCACTATGGCATGGCAAACAGTGATGGCTGCCAGTCAGCCCTCTCTGTGTCTCCATGTTTCCATGTCCCTGTGTTTCCGTGTGCACCTCTGCAAGAAAGCCACCCTCACTTTCTGACCCAATGGCAGACAGTCCAGCTTCTCCCCATAGGAATCTGGGTCCCCAGAGTCTCACTGGAAACTGGAGTTCAGAGCAGTTGGGAGCTTGTCTTCCTTCGGGTTGAAAAAACCACACTCAGTTGCCAGCTGCCAGCCAGATTCGTGCACCTTTGTACCTCGGCTTTTCTGCACTTGTGCAAATCCTCCCCGGTCTCAATGCTCTTTTCTCTTTCCTTCTAGTTGTAGAACTTCTACTCAGCCCATGGTTCTTGGTGATAGACATTTTGTCTTTTAGTTGTAGTTTTGGTATGGTTGTGAGAGGCAGCATGTACAGGTGTATACCTTATGCCACCATCTTGGTTTCAACCCTTTTCACACTTTTCTTAACACAAGCTGCTGAAAGACCTGCTTTGTAAACCTTGCAGGTCTTTATGCCTTAATTTTGCCTTAATTTTGTCACCAATGTGTAACATTATCTACACAACTATTAAAGTTTATTCTAGTATTAAAGTATTTGTAAATCTTCTAATAGCCAAGAGGAATATATATTCTTAACTTTAGCTTATGTTTATTTTATTCATCTTTTAAAATCTATAATTGTTGTGTAGCAGAAATAAAATTAAAAAAATATTCCAAGAAGGAATATTTGCTGTAACTCAGGGAGGTAATTGGTAAGAAAATTTTAAAAAGGTTCCATAAAAACAAAACTAACTGAAAACCCAGACAAACTCTTAGAATAAGGAAATTCAACAAGATTGCTGGATCCCTGATCAACTCAAATATACTTATTTTTATCAGCAATAATCAACTATTAACCAAAAGTAAAATAATGTATTTTTCATATCATCAATAAAACAATGAAGGGTTTAAGAATTAACTTAATCAAGAGTACACACACACACACAAAAAAAAAAAAGAGTATACGAGATTTCCATAGGAAAATGGTACATTTCACTAGAATACAGAGTACTTTGGGACTATCATGAGAAAGCAGGATTTATTGGAAAAGACAATAATGCTGAGAAAAATAGGAGCAGCAGGAAAAGAGAAAGACTAAATAGGCACAACTCTGCAGGAGCTGCACACGGCCGCTGAGGATAGGACACTGTGGACATCACTCATTCACAGTGTCGTCAGGAGTCTAAGCTGACTCACCGGCATGGAACACACATAGAAGATGATTTATTTAAACGGGAAGACATTCCTTGTTCTTGTAGAGGATGAGTCAATATTATCAAGCTGTATCCTCCCAGATTAATTTCCAAATTCAACACAATTTCATTTAAAATTCCAGTGGACTATTTCAAAAGACTTAATAAATATATTCTAAAAATTATATAGAACTAAGGCCATGGATAGGTAAGTGAACATTAAAAAAATGGAGAAAAGTAATATTTTTCTTGCCAAATATTAAGACATGTTACATGTAAATGGGATAAATAATTCAATTGAACAGAATAGAGAACTCAGAGACAGACATGTATCTGTATATATCTCTATCTCTACCTATTTCTAGTTCTAGCTCTAGCTCTATCTTTATCTCTCTATATATAAAACATCTGCATCTTGTCATCTATATCCATATTGTCTTTATGTATTATGTGCATGTCTGTTATCTATATATTTGCATTATATATGTATATCTATCTACATGTATATTTCTATATCTGGGGACTCAATATTCAAGAAAACTAGCACAACAAATCATTGAAAGGTTTGGGAAAAATAAGTAGTTAATAGTTGGATCTGGGAAAACTGCCTCACAATACAAAGAAAAATAAACCTTATAGCATACAAAAGTAAATCTCAGATGGGTTACAGATTTGTCACTTCGCTGACATGGCTTAGTGATTGAGCATCCACCTATGAACCAGGAAGTCAAGGTTTGATTCCTGATCTGGGTACATGCCTGAGTTGTGGGCTTGACCCCAGGAGGGAATGCAGGAGGCAGCCGATTTATGATTCTCTCTCATTATTGATCTCTCTCTCTCTCTCTCTCTCTCTCTCTCTCTCTCTTACTCTCTGAAATGAATACAAATAAAAAAAGACTTAATTGTTGAAGGAAATACTATAAGTGTTAGTTGAAGAAAACAAAAGGAGAATAGTTCAAAGGCCTAAGAGGGAGGAAGAAATTCTTAAACAAAACCATTAAAACACAAGGTATGAGGCAGGCTCATTAATGAATTTGATTATGTCAAATTTAAGCACATTATGAATAAAGTTGGTAACAATTTAACTATGGAATAATATTATTGTAATGTCTAATATGGACAAGATATTAATAATCTAAGACATAAGTAGAATTCTTATAAATCAGTATGTAAAAGAAAGAAACTTCAGTGAAAAAATGGGCCATGGATATGAGTAACCAATTCAACAGTGAAAATACATAAAAGGCTTCAATGCACCAAGATACATTTATTTTTGACAGAGATCTATGTGGCAACAACAAAAGCCATAGCAGCTGAAAAGTGGGATTTTAGTTGTGGACAAATTTAATTCTCTTGTTCTCACTTTATTTGGAGTTTGAAAGTTGGAGAAGTCTCTTTGGTTTGAATAAGCATTGGAGTCATTGACAACTCTAGGCAAAGGAAATCCCAGGAAAGAGAAACATATCCCCATAATTTGGATATGATAGAGACTTAGGTGGTTAATTTGAACGTTAAGAAGAAAAGTGAGAGTGTGTTGGTGAAGTGGGTAATACTGGTCACACAACCCAACTCTAGTACGTGTGCATTTTAGAGTACCCATTGTGTTTCAGGCATTAGGCTAGAACATGCGATGTACTGAAGATGACTAAGACATGACTTTCTCCTAGGGATCACAATGGAATGATTTTTTTTTCCTGTCACAAGAAGTCAAGCACCTTGGGGTTCATTGTGATCTGATTTGTAAAGTGAGTCTAAGGACTGTAGAGCATTGGTTACTGACCTGGAGTGCACCCTCCATAAAGATGAACATGCGCATAATTTCCACTGTGATATTCTGAAGGAAAATCCAGTATACTTTAGAAATAATACAACCATAATTCTCATGTCATTCACTTTATGTGTCTATTGTGGGCTCTGTGCTCTCCGTTCTGAGGTGCCTGGGAAGGTGGGGGCCTCACACTCCCCGCTCAGGTCCCGCTGTAGCACAGGGTCAGCACAGTTGCACGAAGAGCATCTCAGACAGAATTGTCGTATTCTTCTGCAGGCACCTCTGGGGTTCTCCCTCCCTCTGGCCTGTTGGTTCTCTCCTCGCCTGTCATAACGGTGTTTACAAGCCACCCAACCCTTCCCATTAAAAACGACTGAGAGGATGAGGCCCAAACGAATCACTTCTAAGCATCTAAGTCACAATAGTCAGATCTCTTCATCTTTTCATGATAATGGAAGCACCAGCCAATAAACAGTGCCAGTTCTACTGAAAGTACCGGTCAATTACTCACTGCTTTCAAATTGGGCTTGCCTATAATGCATATCGTGCTTGATAATGCAAATCAATATTGTATGTACAAAAAATGTCAGGGATGAGCGAGTCCAAATGAGTCACTTTCTAAGCATCAAAGTCACACTCATCAATTAGAGCTCTCTGTCCCTGGGACAGTGATCTCTGTAACTGGTGATCTTTATGTGAGCTTGTTAGGAGGGAGTGTGGACTTTTCTCTCTTTTGGTATATTGATCCAACAAGAAGCCACATGCCTCTGAGGCCCTTCACTCACGGGGCTGGAAGCTTTGAGTCACGGACTGGCAGTGGGGGAGTAAAGAGGACCCCTGGGATTCAACAATTTCTGCTTGAAGGGAGGGCATCAGAGTGAGTGGAAGGGTATTTCCCTCCTGCATCATGTGGGGAAGGCTCAGAGTGTGGGGTTTTGCTTCGTCCTCTCCCTGAAGAATCTGCCCCTTTATCACATCTTGGCTCATCTCTAATCTTGGGTTAGATAGACGGGCAGAGCTACAGGGTGGACAGTCAGCTAGCTGTAGTGGTGGTAAATAGCCCAGGGCAAAGGACAACAAAATGGAAGCTCCCTTTAAGTAAAGGGATCCCAGTGGGTAGAATATAGGAAGAGAGTTCCACAAGAATCATCTATGTGAATGGGGACAGGCAGCTACTTTAATTTGGAAAGAAAGAAGAGAACGAGGGCTTTGAACTTGACTGGGGAGGGATGATGCCCAGAACTTCCACCAATGAAGTGGTGACTTCACGGTGTAGGTGTCTTCAGGATGCAGGGTTGGGGTTGACACCTCTGAGCAGCGTTGCCCTGTGTGCCCCTTTCTGCGTGGTCAGCTGCCAACTCTCCTCTGTGACCTTGGAAGGAGGGTGAATGGGGGTGTCTCTCTGCAGATGTCTGCATGCAGAGCAATCCGGGGCACAATCGTCCTGGCCCTCCTCAGACTTGCACTGTTAGCTGCTAGCACCTCCTTTTCGTGGCTCTGAGCCCCTCGCTTCTCCAGTGTTTCATTTGGGCTCTATGTGTCTCCTGGATCAGTCCCCAAGGAGGCAGGAACAACCATGTGGACCCCACTGTTTTTTCCCTTCTCTCTCCACCTGGGGAGGGCCTGCTCCTGATACTCCCCACTGCACCCCTTCCAGGTCTCGGTCAGGTTCCCCAGAGATAACCACCAGGCTCATGTGTTCCTTCGCTCTGGTCTTTGTTGCTCCATCCTGTTTTGGAATCACTGAATGACCAGGCCTGCACATACTACATCTCATTTACCATATTTTCTGGTGTATAAGACGGTTTTTTAACCCAGGAAAATCTTCTCAAAAGTTGGGTGTCATCTTATAGGGTGGGTATATCCCAAACTCTGTATTTTAACTGGAAAAGTTGGGGGTTGTCTTATACGCCCAATCGTCTTATGTGCCGGAAAATACGGTAATAGTTGTAACAATGCAGTGAAAGAAATTAGTATCCTGATTTTATAGATCAGTACACTTAGGTGCAGACATTTTAAATGATTTGACTAAGGTCACATAGCTAATAAACGATACATCTGAGGTTTCCTCTGGAGTCGGTCAGACTTTACATTTTCCCTTCTATTACCCCGTAAGGTATTTTATGAAATGGATTTGGTAATTTTTTCTGAACTTGAATTATTGGGTTGTTCACCAGTTCCCCACCAGAGGCCTCTTTGGCACTTGTGTCCTCTCCACACAGAAAGAAACTTTAGGTCATGCCAACCGGTCCATGCTTCCAGCCCATGGCAATGTATGGAATCGGATGGCAAAGGTAAGATGATCGTGGCTGGGGATTTTTAAACCAAAGGAATCTCTTCTTTCGTGGTTACACAAATTTGATTTGTTCTTCAACATGTTTGCTCATTTTTTAAAAAAAGATTTCAGAATAGAGTTTTTTTGTACCATTGATGTCTCATTGAAAATAATTTTCATTGAAATGCAATGGGTTAAGAATAATTATTATTTGCAACACTTTTTCTCTGTAATAAGGATTTTTCTCTTTTGAAACTATACAATCAAGAAAATATTGAAATAAAGTGGATGCTGAGGGTGATATAAAACAGTCATTATCATCCTCTACTTCAAATTTTCATCTTAATAAAATGAATTTTATTCTTTAAAAAAATATATATTTTATTGATTTTTTTTACAGAAAGGAAGGGAGAGGGATAGAAACATCAATGAAAGAGAAACGTCGATCAGCTGCCTCCTGCACACTCACTACTGGGTATGTGTCGGCAAGCAAGGTACATGCCCTTGACCAAAATTGAACCTGGGACCCTTGAGTCTGCAGGCTGATGCTCTCTCCACTGAGCCAAACTGGTTAGGGCATGAATTTTATTCTTATCAGTTGTTTTTATAATCAGTAAATATATTAATTAATTTATTAGTAACTGATTTAAATCAGTTATTGTTAGGGTTGCATAGCTTTCATTTATATTTAAATTTTTTTTTTATTAATCCTTACTCGGGGATATTTTTTCCATTGATTTTTTTTAGAGAAAGTGGAAGGGAGAGGGAGAGACAGAGAGAAACAACAATATGAGAAAGACACATCTACCGGTCACCTCCTGCACTCACCCCAACCAGGACTAGGAATTTGCAACTCAGGTATGTGCCCTTGACTAGAATCAAACCCGGGACCCTTCCGTCCAAGGGCTGATGCTCTAACCACTGAGAAAAACTGGCTAGAACCATAACTTTTTAAAAATACATATTTATTTATTTAGGTATTTTAAATAAAGAGAGGAGGTGGTATTATTTATTTAATTTATTTATTTATTGTTAATCCTCACCCGAGGATATTTTCCCATTGATTTTTAGAGAGAGTGGAAGAGAGAGGGAAAGACAGAGAGAAACATTGATGTGAGAGAAACACATCAATTGGTTGCCTCCTGCCTAAGCCCCCACCAGGGCCCGGCCAGGGACCTGCAACCAAGGTACATGCCCTTCACTGGAATCGAACCTGGGACCCTCTGATCTGCAGGCTGACGCTCTATCCACTGAGCCAAACCGGTTTTGGCAGATTTTTTGTTATTTTAATGAGAAAAGGTATTAAGCTGAATGTTCAGCCCTGTCATCCATTTCTGAGTTCATCTTCTAAAGATGTTCGAAATGCACTGCATGACCAGTGGTTGGCAAACTCATTAGTCAACAGAGCCAAATATCAACAGTACAACGATTAAAAAATTTTGAAGAGCCAACATTTTTACACTTAAACTTCTTCTAACGCCACTTCTTCAAAATAGACTTGCCCAGCCGGAACCGGTTTGGCTCAGTGGATAGAGCGTCGGCCTGAGGACCGAAGGGTCCTGGGTTCGATTCCAGTTGGGAGTGTGTACCTTGCTTGCTGGCACATCTCCACTGTGGGGCGTGCAGGAGGCGGCTGATCGATGTCTCTCTCTCATGGATGTTTCTGGCTCTCTATCCCTCTCCCTTCCTCTCTGTAAAAAATCAATAAAATATATTAAAAAAAAAATAGACTTGCCCAGGCTGTGGAAGAGACACTCTCAAGGGGCCAAAGAGCCGCATGTGGCTTGCGAGCTGCGGTTTGCCGACCACTGTGCTAGGTGGTTCCCTGTGCATTTTCTCTTGTTTGCTTCTGGCGTGAACTAAGTGGACTAAACAAAACAAAGAGCCCATTAGAGAGCACTTGCGAGCTTGGGTTGGCGGATTTGCTTTTTCAGGGGAAGAAGTAAAGGGAAGTATTTGCCACAAGGGCAGGGATTTATTTATTCTGCTGGTGGGTCTCAGATTACACCACAGGGCTCGGATGCTTTTGGAGAACCCTGAAGGATTCTGCGTCCAGGGATGGGGTCACTGGCACTTTGAACAGAACCAGGGGGAGGATTTCTGTAAATGTCCGTTTGCCCAAGAACAAATGACAGGAGGAGGCGGCATGGTCTCTGTTCTCAAGCTGCTCAAAAGCTGGCTTGCGAGAAAAGGCATGATATGTACGAGTTCGTTAAAGACAATACACAGCATGTGGTCACGCATGGCACCGACCTCCTGGACCCAGGAGAAGGGGTGATTCCTAGAAGCTGGAGGGCTGAGAAGCCACTCAGGACACGGGGGCTGCTCTTGGGCCATGTTTACTGGGCCATTTGTTCATGTCCTCTCCTGACACATTTTCCATGTCTTGTGTTCAGTTCTTTTTTTATATATATTTTATTGATTTTTTACAGAGAGGAAGGGAGAGAGAGCTAGAAACATTGATCAGCTGCCTCTTGCACATCCCCAGTAGGGGTACTGGGGATGTGCCTGCAACCAAGGTATGTGCCCTTGACTGGAATCAAACCTGGGACCTTTCAGTCCACAGGGCGACGTTCTATCCACTGAGCCAAACCAGTTTCAGCTTGTGTTCAGTTCTTGTCTCCACTGAACTTTTTCTTTCCGTTACTTACAAGAAGGAACGATTTAGCCATTTACTTGATTAATGGGTGGTAAGCATAGGGGAGAGCATGAGCATTTATTGTAAGGAACTGAGGGAGCTATAAGGGCAACGGGGAGCTTGTGGTATTTACCAATGTGTGACTCAATTTCTTCTTCTAATGGGATGAATAATAGTGCCCACTCAGAGTTTTTGAGGTTAAAACAACAACTGTGTGTTGCTTAGCTCAGTGAGTGTCAATAGTAGCTCTTCAATACATGTAATCTTTTTTTTTTTACTAATAATTTCTGGGTTCTCATAACTTTTACTTGCTGGGGGTTTCTGTGACTTGAACTCTAAATTCTCCTCAATATCTCTGCCTTGACTTTAGGTTTTCAAACTCCTTTCAATTTCATCTCTTGTTGCTCTTGCCTGATCATCTTCTTGTTTCCTACAGTGTTCTTAACAGAGAATCTTGTGGTCTTGGCTCATGTTTTGGGTTGGGCCATGTCATATGTGACTGGCCTTGGTATTAGCGGGGTTCTGTTGGGTATGTTCCCTTTCTCATCCAATCATCAGGGACTATTGTCGGGAAAACAACATACAACGGAGTATGAGCATGGCATGTTGGATGGTGGGTCTTGTGCTACTTATCTCTCAGAGCCTAACTTCATATGGATATCTGCCCAGTTCAGATCTATACATAATCACAGTCTCTGAGTGTTGGGAGGACACATGGGTAAAACATATATGGTCCTTGTGAGGCCTTTCCAGCAGGGAGTGGTTTGGGAGTGAAGAAAACAAAGTGCCCAGAAGCCTGGAGTGTCTGTCAGCTTCTGAGAGCAGAGTGAGGGGACAGGCTGTAGCGGTCAGTGGTAGGTTCCAAAGTCTGGTGGATCCGAACAGACTGATTGACAAAGAGATTCCGGGGGAGCACCTTGCAGGTGGATAGCAGCAAATCTGCCAGTTTTTGTGCTAAATGTTTTTATTACCCCTCACTATAAGCCTAGGAGTTAAGTGTTTATAACTACAGTGGTACCTCGAGATACGAGTGCCCTAACATACGAGATTTTTGAGATACGAGCCATAGAGCGAGTGATTTTTGCTTTGAAATATGAGCAACAGTTGAGATAGGAGTCATCGCGAGGATCGGCTGGCTGCACACGACCCACCAGTTTACCTCGACTCAAGCGTTTCATAGTTTCCCACGCCTCAAGGTTATGGAACGAATTAAACTCGTATCTCGAGGTACCACTGTATCTAAATTACGCACATGAAGCAGGGATGCTCAGAAAGTCTAAGTGGTTTGCCAGAGGTCACAGAGGGCTAGAAAGTAGGAAAGGGGTGATTCAGACCCAGGGATGAAGGTTCCCCCAGCGGGAACAAGGGCATGAAGGGAAGAAATAGTCAGAGCTCCTTGCATCTGGAAAGGCTCTCAGTCTGTTTGGCTGGAGCCCAGCATGCCTACGGAGGAGCGCCGGGGAAAAGACGAGAGGTGTGCTGGGAAAAGGCTGTGGAGGGTCCTGGATGCCGAGGAGTTTGGGGGCGGGGCCAGAGTCTCAGTTACAGTCCCTGGCCCTGTGCCTTGCATGTTGTGAAGGTTCAGCAGATGCTTTGCGAAGTGAAAAAGGGATTTAGTTGCCAGGCAGAAAGGGTTTGGGGACATTTTCTTGGCTGCCATCTTGGATACCCTAGCCTTGATCTTGGTCCAACTCTCCTTCTCTCTTTAGCTTCATATGGATCCCAGAGTGATCTTCCTAAAATCTAGGCTGCTTCACGTCACTCTTCTGCTTCCAGTCCCTCAATAGCTTTCTAACCCTCTCAGAACAAGTTCAAACTTCTTAGTACAGTATTAAACTTCCAATCTGCTCTGTCTTCTCCTTCATGTTCCTGAAGCTACTACATTGAACTGCTTACCCTTCCCTAAACATCTATTTTTGAGTCTCCAGGTGATTGACAAGTTCTTACCCCATTCTGCCTTGAATTTATAAGCTGGCCTAATTGGTTAAGTCCCTTTTAGGAATTGTTAGCCTCTACAACCCTGTCAACCGGATTCTTTTCTTTCCATTTTATAGATGAGTAAACTGAGGCTCAGAGAGGTTAAAATGCTTGTCCAGAGTCACAGAACTAATAGGATCAGAGGTGAGATTTCAACCCAGACAGCTGGACTTCTTGTCACCACCACCATCCTAGGTGGTCTCCCTTTACTTTTTCACTGTGTGGGTGTTTTCTTATTCTACGTGGCCCGATCAGATGCCTCTTTTAAGGAATTTTCTTTGATTATTTTCTCACTCTCCCCCCCACAAGCTTCTCTGTCAGATGAATCACTCCACAGAGCTTTGTGTAATCTCTAACAGGATTTATCATCTCTTATTACAATTGTTTCCTAGAGCTCTGTTATGGACTGAATGTTTGTGTCCTTCCCCAAATTCCCATGTTGAGTGGAAGCCCCAGTCCTCAATGTGACTATATTTAGAGATAGGGTCTTTCTAGAGGTAATTAAGATGAAATGAAATCCTAAATTTGGTGCCCTGTTCCCATGGGATTAGTGTCTTTATAAGAAAGACACCAGATAGCTCACTCTCTCTTTTTTTTAAAAAAAATATATATATATATTTTGTAGATTTTTTTACAGAGAGAAAAGGAGAGAGATAGAGAGCTAGAAACATCAATGAGAGAGAAACACCGATCAGCTGCCTCTTGCACACCCCCTACTGGGGATGTGCCTGCAACCAAGGTATGTTCCCTTGACTGGAATCGAACCAGGGAACCTTCAGTCCGCAGGTCGACACTCTATCCACTGAGCCAAACTGGTTTTGGCTCTCTTTCTTTCTGTCATACAAGGACTCTCAGCAAGAAGGCAGCAGCCACCTGCAAGCCATGAAGAGTGCTGCGATGACTGTTACATTTACATTCATTAAGTAGAGCACAAAGTGTGGATGGTAAGTCCAAGTTCAACAATGGGCTAAAGTAGAAATTGAAATAAAGAAGTCTGTTACTCAGAGATTCGAGAGCAGTGGTTCTCAACCTTCCTAAGGCCGCGACCCTTGCATACAGTTCCTCATGTGGTGGTGACCCCCAACCATGAAATTTTGCTACTGTTATGCATCGTGATGTAAATATCTGCATTTTCCGATGGTCTTAGGCGACCCCTGTGAAAGGGTTGTTTGACCCCCAAAGGGGTCACGACCCACAGGTTGAGAACCACTGTTCTAGAGGAAATACCCAGAAGGCCTTGAGAGGTTACATGAGAAGATGAAGGCAGAGTGCAGTCAGAGAGAAGGAGTCCATGGAGCTTATGCTTTTACTAGGGCATCCATGGAGGCAGTGCTTTTGGGGGCGGGTATCAGGCTAAGCACAGATTAGTCCATTCAAACCAGACCCCTCTCCCAACATGAGTCTTACCTGAGAGATGAATGAGACAGACACGGGGAATCAGGGGGGACTGTTGATCACACGGCTGTTGGGGGGTCCTGTCAGGAACTTACATTTGCCTGTGACTCTGTGCAACTCTCGAGGGCATGTGCCTGCGTGAGGGGCCTGGGGTCAATTTAAGGCCCCTGGATGCCGAGGCAGCAAAGCCGTGAACTAGCTTAGCTCAACTTTCCTCGAGAGCCCTGATCAGAAAGTGATCTGTGGGATCTTGCTCTGAGACTTCCAGGCCCCAGAACTGTGAGAAAGTGCCTTTCTGTCGGGTAAGCCTCCAGGTCTATGGCCTTTAGTTATGGCAGCTCGAGTAGACGAATAGAAGCTCTTTCTTTCCTGACGGGGTCTCCTCTTTCTGGAATGTGAGCTACTAATTGGCAGAGATCCTCTCTGTTGGTGGCCCTGGATTCCCACATCCAGCTTGGTGATTACTGATGGACAGTGAGGCCCTCAGGAAGTTGGTGGCAGGGTGCCTTATTGCACCCTCACTACCTTCCACCCCAGGACCCCGCAGCTCCGAGGCGACTCAGAGCACGTTCCACCTCTCCTGCCAAGTTCACCTGTGCCCTGGGCCCCAGCGAGGCCCTGGAGGCGCTGTCTCTGCACAGAGCTCGCGCTGAGCGCTGATTTACTAGCTCCTCGCAGAGGCTGGGCGGCCCGATGTCGCCACTGGCCCTCGTAAAGTGCACCCCCAGCCCGCGCCCTGTGCCAGCAGCCGCCCTGCTGACAGCCCGGGGCAGGATTTATGACAAGGATTCATCAGATTAGGAAAGATGACACGGTCTTTCCTCCGCTGTGTACAATGCAGTCAGGCAGCATTGCAGGCCCCTCTGCCTGCTGAGTAAACCCACAGTGCAATGCCTGGCATTTTCTGACCTGGCGTCACTGGGAAACATTTTGATTTCACAAGAAATAACTTTAGAGATGGCCTGGAGCTGAAGAGAAATTTAACTCTTTGGGGCCCTCCTTCTGCTACCTCCTGCCCGGTTCTGGGACCTTCCAGGGGTCTGCTCACTGCAATTTTGCTTTGTATAAGGACCCAGAGGCAGCCTTGGATTGGACCCCACCTCCAGTTCCTCTTCTGAGAATGGAGTATTTGCCCCAAACCCTGAGGGCCACTCATCCACTCTCTGTTAGTGTCTGCGAGAGGGAGCTTACAGCTGCCTGCCTGTCACTTCCTTTCATCATTAGACTATGTTGCATCCTAGAAAGCTCTTCGAAACTTAAACAACGTATACCTCTCTCTTGCTTTTGCCTCTACTGGCCTTTGTTTTGTCATCTTGGGCAAAAATGAACACAGTAAGAATCTGCTCCATCTTTCACACAATAGTTTTTCATTCATTCTAACAGTGATGGGCCTCATTCATCCAACATGGATCAAGAGGCTGCTCTCCTGCACATAGTAGGTGGAGAGATGAGCACAGGATGACTGCATGTGGTTTGATGTGTGTGCTGCCCATCTTTGGGGAGCTCTGTTCACTCAGCCTGTGGGGTCCTGTGGGGCTGTCCTGGATTGGCCCTTGGGGCCTCACGGATTACTCAGGGATCTTTTTTGTCCAGCTCAGCCTTTTTGACTTTCTTTCAATGATTCCTTCTTAGTCATGACTTTGAGTTTACTCATCATCTTGTTCTTCCATCTCAGGTTCTTATCTGTCAGCGTCTCTGCAAGTATGGGCGCTTGAAGTACCTTCTGATTATATCTGAGTGATTTAGGGCTATCACGTAACCCTCACGAAGAGCCATTTGCTCAGGTTTTGCTTTAGTGAGTGATTTCTAGAGGTCACTCAGACTTGGAGATGACATGGATGGTTAAGGAAGGAGATATCCACCCTTTGGCTACAACTGGCATGTGCCTGTCAGGATTATAACTAGCCATTTATGTCTTTGTGTACTTTATCAGCTTCTTTATAGGAGGGACTGAGTTTGATTTTTGTGCATCTTCACAGACAGCTGAGTGCCCAGCCCAGGTAGCTGCTTGGTTAATATGGATCAAATGGCAAGTACCATGTTCACGCCTCATTCTAGGAGCTTGGATGGGGTGGGGTGGGGTGGGAGGTCATAATGGAGAAAACACGACACCTGCTCTCACAGAGACTTTGACCTGGATTTTTCATGGCATGATCAGCGAGTGACTAAGTGTGAATCCTGTGAAGCTGATTTGGGGAGGCGGTGCTCCTGAGTGATGCTCACAATCTCATGGGCTAGGCTGTATCCCAGTGGTCCTACCAGCAGCATGAGTGCCCTTTATGATCATGACAGTGGCACACAATCAGAGAAGATGAACTTGCGGCTGCTTCTGGCAAGTCTAGGTTTTTAGTCATCATTCAAGGCACAAAGATGAAAAGGTTTTGCAGGACTTGGCTTCTGCTTGAGCCCTAACATTCCCTGAGAGCACCACCATTGTTTTTTTTGAGGCTGTATAGATGGTGGGGGGTGGGTGGGCGAGGCGAGGCAAGGTAAAAGTGTCATTGGACTGTCTTAGAGGTCAGAAAGTCATCAGCAGGTCACCTAATCAAAGGTAGGAATGTGGATGATTATGTGAAAGAATTAGACACATTGGAAATATCAGAGTTAAATAATGAGACAAAAATAAAAGAAGAAAAAGAAGGAGGAGGAGGAGGAGAAGGAGGAAGAGGAGGACGAGAGGGAGGAGGAGGAGGAGGAAGAGGAGGGGAGGAGGAGGAGAGGAAGAGCAGAGGGAGGAGGAGGAGGAGGAAAAAGAGGAGGAGAAGAAAGAGAGGAGGAGGAGGAGGAGGAGGGATGAATGAGGGAGGGTGAATAAGCATTCAGTGAGGGGCATCACTAGCTTGCCTGCTGTCATTGGGGACGACTGGCCAGCTCACCAGTTCTGTACATGCTCTAGTGATTTCTCAGGGTCCGTTAGGAGCTATAATAGCTCTCCCCCGTCATTGCAGCCAGTTCCTTCTTGGTACCCCAGAAGTTGTCAGACCCAGGATTTGATTTTAACCCTCAGTTTTGTAGTTTTTCACAGAGATATATGTGGCTGTATTTTCCACTCATTCATTGTTGAATATGCCATGATTTTATATAACTCCGGTCAGATATTCCTCATCATTGGAGTGAAGGAAGGCCTTCAACTCGACTTTATTATTGTTTTTTAAATATATTTCGTTGATTTTTTTACAGAGAGGAAGGGCGAGGGATAGAGAGCTAGAAACATCGATGGGAGAGAAACATCGATCAGCTGCCTCCTGCACACCTCCTACTGGGGATGTGCCCGCAACCAAGGTACATGCCCTTGACCAGAATTAAACCTGGGACCCTTCAGTCCATAAGCCGACGCTCTATCCACTGAGCCAAACCGGTTAGGGCTTGACTCAACTTTAGTTTAAGACAACAAAACAAAGCCTCATTTGCTGGTACACGGCCACGCCTCTCATCTCCCGCCTCTCTGTTTTCTTCCAGAATGCCAGTAACTCACTCTTGTGGCATTTTGTAAATTTAGCTGAAGGTTCCATTCACAGCAATATTTGGAAACCACCTTAATTTTATCATTAAAAATTCAAACGACTCACCCACACCCTTCGCTCTCTCTCCCCACAGATGATCTGGCCGTAAAACAGATCTCCGCTATTGAGTGTTATTTATCTAATTGTGATGTGCTGTAGAGCTGTTTAAGAGGGGGTCATTAGGTTAAAATCATTGCGCTCGTCCTCTGAGCGGAGGATGCCTTGTGCTGCCTTACGTGGGGTGTGCTCTGCCTGACGTTGAGCTAACCCAGCCGTGTTTACATTACACATAGTCTCTAGTTGCTGACATCTTTTTGTTCCAGAAGGAAAAAGACAACAGATGAGAGACCCTATTGGAAGCTGATGTGTCAGGTCCAGCAGGGACCGTGGCTGATACTTTCCACTTGCATGAACTCTGTACTTTCTTCTCTTCTTTTGTTCTCACCTCAAACCAGAGGAAACTAGTTCTTTCCGTTGGTCTGAATCCAGTGGTTCTCAACCTTCCTGAGGCCGCGACCCTTGCATACAGTTCCTCATGTGGTGGTGACCCCCAACCACGAAATGTTGCTACTGTGATGCATCGTGATGTAAATATCTGCATTTTCCGATGGTCTTAGGCGACCCCTGTGAAAGGGTCGTTTGACCCCCAAAGGGGTCGCGACCCACAGGTTGAGAACCGCTGGTCTGAATCCTTTGTGCTAGCAGCTTGTCTGGAGAGTCTCTGACGCCAGAGTCTCAGAGGGCTAATGAACCTATGGGTTCCTATGGATAGACCCCAAACCACCTCCCATGTCCCCGGTTGTCTCCAAACGCATAGGAGTTTGGAGACCCATGCAGAACATGTTTCTGTTTGTTGCCATGTCAAGATGAGTCTACATGCAATGCAAAAGGATGTTCAGGATAGCGAAAAGCTCTCCACCAAGTCCCTCTCGGGCGCTGAAATAGTTCTTCCAGAGCCTCT
This sequence comes from Lasiurus cinereus, assembly GCA_011751065.1. NCBI lineage: Eukaryota > Metazoa > Chordata > Mammalia > Chiroptera > Vespertilionidae > Lasiurus > Lasiurus cinereus. Next base: position 64,868,049 of record JAAGEH010000041.1, read on the forward strand.
CACCTTCTTCCCACCCAGTCAGACCCTCTTGCCTTTGCGTCTTCGAGGCAGATGTGAGAAATGTCACCACATTTCCCCAGAGGAACGGAACAAGACAGATGGGCTCTCCCCCAGCAGGACACCTGGATGGCAGCCTTATCGAGAGCCAAACTGGGGCTGCCTGTGCCCGCCTGTTTATTTGTTCTCCTCCCGTTGGGAGACTTTCCCTGATTAATTGCTCGCTAGTAATCGAGGCCGCTAACTAATGTCTCATCTGATTAACCTGCAGGCTGGCCCTCGGACCCAGAGGGTGGGCTGGCCATCCCGCAGGGGGAACGAAGGAGGTGGATGGCCAGGGGGGGGGGACCCGGGATGCCAGTTTGGGGCTCGTTTATTTGCTTTAAGTCTTGTTTGCTATTCCTGCTGCAGTGACTGGCGACAGTTCCCCCCCCCAAGTCCCATCCAATCTAATTGGCCTGCTGAAACAGCAGTGAGCACAAGATTGAAGAAATGTTTTCTTTGAAAACTTCTGGTCCGACAGACACTTTGAGATCAGATTTCACCCTGTTGCGATTGCACACCATTCCCTGGGACTTTCAGGAGAACTAGAGCTAAGCGAGTCTTTACGGGAGAACTGGTGCTTTGTGGGTTGGGGTGGGGGTGGGGGGGGCTGATGAGCTGGAGGTGGGAGGGGAGGCTGTGCCGAGGCGGCCCGGCATCTCCAGAATCTAGAGACGCTGCCAACGTTAACACATCCGAGGAGGTATTCAGTATCAAAGTCTCCTATTTGGCTCCACAAACACAATACCGTTTGCAAAAACAAAGCTAAGGGGCTCATGCTGATTACTTCAATAAAAGCTGTTTAATTATGAACGTTTGGGAAATGAAGTTACCACCGGGACCAGGGGGGCTTTGGCGTCCGGTGTCCCTGCTCCCAGCATGCCACTGTTAAAGCAGAGTGTCCACTCAGCTGAAAAGGCTGACATTGAGCAGGGCGCACCCTCAGCCCCTGCAGGACGCCACTCACTTGCCAGGAACGCTCCCTCGCACTGCAGTGGCACATTTGGGGAACCGAGCAGTGTTAGAATTTGCAAATACTGTTCGTACCATCTGCAGGTCATCCAAGGGTTATTTAGGGCGGCAGTCGAAGCTTCCAGAAGCCCTGCATTGGTTTCTCGGTAGCTAGCAGACTTCTTTCACTCTCCAGAAGTCAGGGTTATAGGACGAGGCAACGTGGAAGTTCATTCTGAGTAAGAGAGGCAGTGGGTCTGATTCTGACAACACATTTTGGAAATCTCAACTGAGTTTCTCTAAACTCATTTGAGATTTGAGGAACATGATCTTATTCGTGCTTCTGTATAATTCTCCACTCTCTTTGTGTGGTTATAACAGGTTATTGTGTGTCAAATGGGATAGCTAGAACTATCCATGTAAGAGCTTAAAGAACAAAAATCAGAGTTGAATCTGTGTATGTGAACAAAGAAATATAGGGACATATGCATGGTCAAGGAATGAAGTCTTTCCCAGGGTGATTCTCCCCACATATTGATGATGATTTCTCAGGGAGCCAAAACTTTTAATGTTTTAATTGTTTTTAGTAGAAGTCTTTAAAACTTGCTCTGATTTATTACCAGATATGAATACAAATTAATATTCTGACCTGCTGAAAAACTATTGAGTAATTTATGTGGCCATTTTTTTTGCCATGAGACTATTCTATGCTCTTGTAATGACAATATATTCTTGGTTTTTATTTCTCTTTAAACAATGCAGTAAATTTTTTTTTCTTTCAGTAAACAAGACAAAGTCAAGAAGAAATTCTGAGTGTTGGGGCAGAGTTCTTGCTTTAAGTCCATATTGCCCGAAAGATGGTCTGGAACCTCACAGGTAGCTGGTGAGATCAGTGGTGAGGGAAAGAGCCCTGGACTTTATGGGGAACGGGGAGGGGAGAGAGACAGGGGTTACTCTGGAATTTTGTTGGGGGTCCTAGAGTTACACTCCAGGCTCTGGGGCATTCACCTGGAGAACACGTGCCAAAAACTTTTCTTTTTCCCTAACTTATATTAAAAAATGGAAGTTAAAGGGCACCTTTTTTTATGCGTGGTATACAAAGTTAAAATAATACCGAAAAGTCCTCTGTGTATGGATTTGTTTTCTCTCCAAATGGTCAGAGTTACTGGAAGAACTTGGAAAGGAGGTTATTGGGGGTTCACCAGACCCTCTGGGAAGAACCTACTTAATCAGACCAGCCACTGGGACTTTGACAAAAACCAGTGCAATGCTGTTACCTGACATCAGTGAGAAGGGACCCTGACGGGTTCCCAGGAGCTGCCCGCGTCATTACTAATGACAAACACCAGGATTTGTGGGGCACGGAAAGGCGGCCAGGCTGGGCGTCAAGATGCTCAGCTCCTGGTCCCGCTTTTGCGGTTGGTGTGACCCGGGATAACTCACTGACTTCCCTGAGTCTGCTTCCTCATTGGCTTCATGAGGCTAATAATACCGATGCCTCAGAATTGCTGGGGGAGACACAAACGAATGAGGTAGTGGATGTGAAAGGTTTTGCAAAGATTACAAAATGCCCTACAAATTCAAGGGCTAATGAATTCTCAATACTTCAGTCGCATTTAAGTCCTTTCAGACTCCACGCCTGGTATAATATATTAGAGCAACGATGGTCTTAGAGATCATCTCATTCGGTGCTCTGATTTTATGTACGAGAACCTGAGGAGAGAGACAGAGAAAGGGATTTGCCCAGGATCAAAGTTGGAACGAGGGGATCTGACTCGCCTTACGTGCTTTTTTCAATGTCTTAGATAGAGAAGGCGCCTGATCAATAATTCTTGAGTTCAAATGCAATACCTTCAGGTGATGTGAAACAATGCTATTCAAGGAGAATCAGGGAGGGTGTCCAAAGAAGGCAGTTGTGAGGCCCCATGCTGACTTCCTGGGCTCTGTCTGCAATCTGCTCGATTTCCAGATCATACAAGCCCCATCCCCTTAGGGAAGCACATGGTTCAAGGTTCCTGTCTCACCTTCTACACTAACACCTGACTGTGAAGTTCTGGCACTCTCAGCACACAGGGCCTTGAGTAGCTGGTCACCTGGTCACCTATGGGCAGATTGATGCCTTGTTTCCCCATTTGGAGGAAGAGGATAGTACTGAGGTCAGGTTGGCCTCTGAGAAGGACTGGCCTTTAGGTGAGGGTCCTGGTCCAGGAGGGGTCCCTGTACATTGTGTGTCTTTTTCCATAAGAGTAAGGGCTCTGGAGAGCAAGTCTGGAATAATTTCCTGTTCATCCCAGGTTGGTTCTCCATGATGGACTTATGGGTAGCCCAGCACCAGACTAAGAGTCCCAGATTCAGGCATTCCCAGAATCAGCAGTTGCCATTACATACTTCGAATGTTTGATGCTTTGAATTCCATTTTATATGGAAGCTTCTCCCCTTCCCCAACTCAGTAATATGTTGGACTGGAAGCCTGCAGTTGGAGGTGGGGTCTATGGTGGTCTTCTGTTTCCCATCTTAGGCAACTTTTCTTCTTCTTACCTCACCTAGTCTGCTCTGTTCTTCTGGGATGAAGAGGGTTGGTGAGGGAGAGTTAGGGAGTGCAAAAGGTCCTGCGTGACGGGCCTCTCCTGATCAAATATTATGGGGTGTGTTGGAAGCTAGACGCTCTTATACTGGGGATCAGGAACTGTTCGCTGAGCACAGAGGGTGTCCCTTCCAATTGGCCACTTACCACTGCAGATACCAATGCCCATCCTTTCTTGGGGTTATCCTGATGCTTAGCTCCCAGGAGGACCATTTTTCATAACAGAAGTAACATTTTTTTTTAATAACACGATCTATACTGGTATCTTTTCACCGTGTCCATGTGAAAGCAAGGGAAAGTCCAACACCGAACCATTTCCAGGACAGCCACCTCGCTTTCCTCTGCTTTTAGGTAACCAGCCCCACCAGCCCATCACTTCCTCTCTCTTCTGGGTTTCTTCAGAGCTTGGAACCAACCACAGTGTCTGTGCCTTCAGACAGACCAGGCTGTCCAAACTGTAATCCCGAAGCCTCCCCCAGGTGAAGGGATGAATCCCCTCTCCTTTTCTCATGGAGTGTGCAGGGGGTGGTGGTGGTGGGAGTGGAGACGGGTTGTGGTGGTGTTGATAATGCTTACCATTTGCCAAAGAAATATCTTCTAGATCTCTTCAACCTCAGAGATTTTTAGAGTAGATGTTGGACTATGTATTGCAAGTATGATTTCTGAAGCATTTCCTTTGCAAGTCCTGCATGGGTGGGTAGTTCATGTTATATGTGCTACTCAGAAGAGTTCCATTTTAGCTTCTGTTACCCTTCCATTGGAGGTGCAGACAGATTCCAGCAGAGCCTGGCTTGTTTACCGAGCAAAATAGATGTAGTGAATTTAAAAAGGGGTCATGGAAGGAAAGAAGTTTGCAAACTCTAACAGCCTATAGAAATGTTGGGCATTGTCCTGGCTATTGTGGCTTGGTTGGCTCTTGCCCCAGACACCAAGGGTTGTGGGTTCTATTCCTGGTCAGGGCAGATGCCCGGGTTGCTAGATTTGATCCCCAGTAGGGTGGGGGGAGGTATGCAGGAAGCAGCTGATCTGTTTCTCTCTCTCTCCTTCTCTCTTCCTCTCTATCTAGAAAAATGAGTTTTAAAAATCTTAAAAAAATTAAAAAAATGAAATGCTGGGTATTATTCTTGACATCATGTTAGTAAAAGAAAATCAGAATGTATATATAAATCATGTTTCTATCCTTTAAAATAAATTTGCTCTATCTTTAGTGGTATCTTTAGTAGATAGGCATTTTTAGTCATTGAAGCAATTCATTAGAAACAGCGATTTCCAAGATCAGCCACATTCAAACTACATGTATCTTTCTCTTTGAAAGAGAAACTTTGCTTTTACTAATGCCTGATTGTCTTTGTATCAGTGGAGTGGGGTACTTCAATTACTCATAGACACAGACCAAGAATGCCTCACTGTAGACTTTGATATGAATTCTTGGTACCCCAAAAGAATAAATAAGAATAAATTAGTTTTTTTTTTGTTTGTTTTTGCTTTTTATAAAGGAATTCAAGACCTTTATGGTTACTAAGAACTCATAAAAGCAATGATCCATTATATAAAATGATTCCTGGGTCTAATCTTCAGTAAGCCGGTGTCCAGTTTGGGAAATAAATATTAGAAACTGAGGTTCTGGGTTTGAGAATATGTGGTGTCTGTGGGTAGATGGGATTTCTCCTGAAGTTACCTTAACTTTTGCTATGCTTTCTCGATGGAAAAACATGAGAGTTTAAATAGGTCTATTTTATGTTTCAACAGGCTAATCATCAACAATAACAAATAAACAAAAAACAGGTAGGGCTAAGACAGAGAATTGAATGTCTCTTTCCAATTTAAATTTTATTTGAAGTTTTCAGTTGTAACCAAAGGATGCTGCATAGCACTGTGTATATCTCTTTTATCTCTGACAGGTCTGTAAACTCTCTGGAGAAGGGAACCAAAATATTGGATCTTTCCTGACCTTCTAAATAATAATTTTCAGATACAAAATCATAAATTACCTTTTTTTTGTTGTTGTTGCATGTAAAGCCTAGATAAGTTGATGGCGTGTGTGTTGTGAATGTGTATGGGTGCTGAAGGAGGGAGGGAGGGAATGGGGTGTAGGGTTAGTTCTACTTAAATGTTGGTGCACAGAGTTTATTATGTGGCCCCCAATGTGGTTCAGTCTGACATTTAATCTTTCAACAAATATTTATTGCCTGCCATGTTCCAGGAACTCTGATAGTTTCTGGAGCTACAGAGTTCATTAAACCCTGGTCCCTGAAGGGGCTTACATTGAAGTTGGATCTCTTTCACTGTTTGGTATGGAGCACAGAGCTTGAAAACTATTCACTAGGATACACATTTATTCTTTATTTGGTACCCAAACAATGAGACAATCCTTGTTTAAATATTTTTTAGAACTTGCATTTGAAAGTACTTGTTCCATAAAACATTCCTGCGTATAGAGAGCTTGGTTTTATGAGGAGTGGGATTTTTTTATGCAGATTTTCTTTGTAAATCTGGAGTCACTGATGAAGTGGCAAGGGTGGGAAATTTAGTGGGTGGCAGGAAGATATACAAAACATCTTTGGAAGTTGCCAAAACCAATGTGAACAAGATGTTCACTATCAGAGCGTTCAGAATTTGGATCTATAAAAGTGCTGTGGTTATGTCTAGGACCAAGAGGCATTGCTTTTTATTTTACTGTAATTTTGCAGATTGTGCCATTGGCAACATGACTTATCATACCATTCTTTTGGCAAGATGAAACAAACTATGTCTGGTTCTACTTCATTCTGCAGTAGATTAACTCAGTTGCTGGGAGTTTAGGGCCAATGTACTTGGTTGTATTTCTGATTTCCAATTAAACATCAGTCACCTTCAAGGAAAGAAAGGGGTTGGGGGCTCTTCTTTGCCTGTAGATACCACATAATACCAGTTCCCACAGTTACACTGTGTGGCCCTCAGAAGCCGTAGGGACAGTCAGTGCGAGGTTGGTTTCTCCAATCACCTCTTCCAAAGGAGTAATTCAACATACATTATACAACTAGAGGCCTGTTGCAGGAAGATTCCTGCAAGAATAGGGCCTCCTGCAGCCATATCTACTGCCCCACCTGCTTCCCTCCCTTCTCCGCCATCCTGCTTGCTTCTCCACAGCTTCGCTTCCTTCTGCAGCACATGGCTTCCTCTACACTGTCTGCAGTCTTGCTCTGCACCTGGATGTGCAAATAAACCGCCATCTTGGTCGGGTTAATTTGCATACTTGCTTCTGATTGGCTGGTGGGTGTGTCTTGTGGGCATAGCAGAGGTATGGTCAATTTGCATCTTTCTCTTTTATTAGATAGGATGACTTTATTAGTCTACTTGCCATAATTTTTTAAAAAATACATTTTATTGATTTACTACAGAGTAAAAGGGTGAGAGATAGAAAGTCAGAAACATTGATGAGAGAGAGACATCGATCAGCCGCCTCCTGCACACCCCCCACTGGGGATGTGCCCACAACCAAGGTACATGCCCTTGACTGGAATCGAACCCGGGACTTTTCAGTCCCCAGCCGATGCTCTATCCACTAAGCCAAACCGGTCTCGGCAACTTGCCATAATTTTTGTGAAGTGAACCTTGGAAGCACTGCAGAGTAATACCTACCAAAATGGAACCCAGGTCAGTGGGCAACTTCCGTCAGTGAAGGTGAGCAAGTCTGGCCCCAAGGTCTAACTCTGCCTTGATTTCCACCCCTCACCCCAAAATAAGGAGCCCTCATACTTATGCTGACAGCACTAATTCACTCTTCTGCAAAATATGGTGCTGGTTGCTATTTAATTCTTGTGTCCTAGCCATCCTGTATGCATTAGACCTCTTCACATGGAGGACAGAAAGGAAGTCTGCCAAGAAGCAGGCCCCTTGTGTCTGCTTTTCTAAATATTACTCAGAGTTGTGGACATGCCCTCAGGCATCGTTTTTCTTGAGACTTCACAGTTTTTGCAATTGTCTTAGGTTGAGAAAATGACATTACTCAGCCATACCAGTTTCTTGCCAAGATCTTCCATAAAATGCATAATAAAGCAGCATTTAAAATTATTTTTATTAATTTTATTGTTGATACTATTACAGAAGCCTGCCCTTTGTCCACCCTGACCCAGCCCATGTCCCTCCTTCCTCTGGCCATCACCACACTGTTGTCTGTGTCTATGGGTTTTGCATATATGTTTCTTGGTTAACACCTTCACCTCTTTACATCCAGTCCGCCTCCTCCCACCTTTCTGACAGCTACCAGTCTGTTACATGTATCTGTGCCTATGTCCTATTTTGTTTTTAAGTTTATTTTGTTCATTAGATTTCATATATAAGTGTTTATCTTTTCAAAGAACCAGCTCTTGGTTTCATTGATCTTTGCTTTATTTTTTTAGCCTCTATGTCATTTATTTTCACTCTGATCTGTATTATTTCTTTCCCTCTACTTACTCTGGGATTTGTTTGTTGTTCTTTTTCTGGTTCTTTTAGGTGTAAGGTTCGATTGTTCATTTGAGATTTTTGTTGCTTCTTGATGGAGACCTGTAACACTAGGAACTTTCCTCTCAGGACCGCTTCCACTGTATCCCATAGATGTTGGGTTGTTGTGAAGTTATTTTCATTTGTGCTATGTAATTTTTGACTTCTTCCTTGATCTCATTGGTAACCCATTTATTGTTCAATAACATGCTGTTTCGTCTTCCATGTGTTTGAATGCTTTTCAGTTGTTTTATTGTAGTTGATTTCTAGTTTTATGCCATTGTGTTCTGAGATGATGCTTGATAGGATTTCAGTCTTCTTGAATTTGTTAAGTCATATTTTGTGTCCTAACAAGTGGTGCTTCAGAATCTTCCATGTACACTTGAGACATTTAAGGTAGTTGTTGCCGTGTGTGTGTGTGTGTGTGTGTGTGTGTGTGTGTGTGTATGTGTGTGTGGTCTGAAGGATCTATCCAGTGATGACAGTGGGGTGTTAAAATCTCCTATTATGACTGTATTGCTGTTGATCTCTCCCTTAAAATCCACCAAGATTTTCTTTAATATTTAGGTGCTCCTATGTTGGATGCATATACGTTTATAAGAGTTATATCCACTTGTTGGATTGATCCCTTTAGTATTAAGTAGGGACCTTCTTTGTCTCATTATAGTCTTTGTTTTGAAGTTTATTTTGTCAAATAGAAATATTGCTACCCTAGCTTTTTTGTTTGATTGTTTCTATTTGCATGGAATAATTTATCCCTTCACTTTCAGTCTGTTGTGTATCTTTTGTTCTGAACTGGTTTTCTTATAGACAGCATAGATATGGATCATGTTTTCTTATTCATTCAGTTACTCTGTCTTTTGATTGAAGCATTTAATCCACTTACATAAGGTTATTATTGATAGCTATTTATTGCTATTTTAAATATACCTCTATTTCTTCTTCCTCTTAAAGCAGTCCCTTTGACAGTTCTTGCAATACCAGTTTGGTGGTAATGAACTCCTTTAGCCTTTTTTGTTTGTTTATTTGGGGAGCTATTTCATTGTCAATTTTAAATGATAACCTTCCTGGATAGATTAGTCATGGGGCATGGAGGGGACCAGGATTCTCCCCTGGAATCCCCACAGGAATCTGGATTTTCCAGGGAGAGCATCACATGAAGGCTCCCTTCCCTGCAGTGGCAGAAGAATGGCTTTTTAAAGAAATCCTCACCTTGGGATATGTTTTTATTAATTGAGAGGGGGTGGAGAAAGATAGATAGAGCTAGAGATAGAGAGATGATAGATAGATAGATAGATAGATAGATAGATCGATCGATCAACTTCAATTGGCCTCCTCCAACACATACCTGGACCAGGGATTGAACCCACAAACTAGGTGTGTGCCCTGATGGGGAATGGAGCCCTCAAACTTTTGGTGTATGGGTTGACACTCCAACAAATGGAGCCATCTTTCCAGGTGCAGAATGACTTTTAAAATAAGTCCTAAGTGCCCTAACCGGTTTGGCTCAGTGGAATAGAGCATCGGCCTGCAGACAGAAAGGTCCCAGGTTCGATTCCGGTCAAGGGCATGTACCTTGGTTGCGGGCACATCCCAGGAGGAGGTGTGCAGGAGGCAGCTGATCGATGTCTCTCTCTCATCGATGTTTCTAACTCCCTGTCCCTCTCCCTTCCTCTCTGTGAAAAAAACAATAAAATATATTAAAAAACAAATAAATCATAAGCTACTTCAGCAGCGTGCTCTGCCTCTGTGGGCTCAGAATCCTCAGGGATCCAAGACAGGGGCCGCTCTGACATTTTCACCTGGAATGGCCACTCCTTGATCTCTGCAGAGTTTTATTTGACCGTGTAAATGACAAAATGGAATTTCTTGGAGGCGGAGTGGGAAGAATATTTTTATAACGAAGAACATTAAAAGAAAAACAAAAAACGAGGCAACTACTACAAGAGTTTGAGATGTGACAGGAGCTGACATTCTCCATCCCTATGGTGAAACTCTGCCCAATTCCTTGGACCTTTAAATACCACAGATAAGCTTCAGTTTCTGGCCACTGGGGAAGGGGCTGGTGCAGAGATCTGTGGAGGCTCAAAGTGACACCTGTGCAGGGACTGCCAGTGACTCCGGTTCTTCAGGCCCAGATTTCCTTCTCTGACCCTGCTTAGTTGGCTGCTGACCATCTACTTGTAGGCTTTGGCCTTCGAAACGTAATTTAACATCCCAGCTTTAACCCTTATTAGCTGCGTGGCCTCCTCCACGTGAGTTCACCTCTCTGAGCCATCTAAGCTTCTGTGAGGCTTACGGTTGCTTGTGTCGCAGTGCATTGTGGGTCAAGTGCAGTGAGGGGTGCAGAGTGCAAATGGCCCGTCTGAGAGCCCAGCTCAGAGCGTACTGGTTCAGTGCACAAGTAAAGGTTACGCAGCGATCAGATGTTTCCAGGAATTTTCCATAAGCTTCCAAGAAGAACATTGCTTGGTTATTATTGAAGTGTCAGGAAATCACATGTAGTAATTAGAGCAGAGCCTCGGTGACTCAGTCAGGAGTGGACTTCAGATCTCCTGACCTTTTTGGCCACGGGGCACGGCGGGAGCCATTGGTCTGTGGCAGCGTGCCAACTCTTCTAGCAACACCTGCTCTTCAGCATACGGCATCGAGGCAGGGATTTGTGGTTTCTCCAGTTTTTCTGCAAATAGGATCTTTCTGACTCTCTTAATCTCCTGAAAGGGAGGCCGGAAAGCTGCTATTATTCCCATCGTCTACTGAGTGAGCAGGCTCAGAAATGATGAGTGCTTTTTCCAAGAGCACACTGCTAGTGAATGGAGAACGGCAGGCCTTGGACTTCTGCGGGCTCCAGCCTTCTGTGCTGATGTGTCAACAACCCACTTCTCAGGAGATGACATCAAAGTTTGTCCAACACGGCCCTGCCCACCCAGGGCCAGGCAAAAAGCCCTTGAGAACCTAGGGAAGCAGCAGGAGGCGGGCTCCCCAGCAATGAACCCCCGCCCAGATGCCAGGGCTGGAGTTGGGACTCTCTCTCACCTGAGACTTTCCTGGCAAGCTGTGCAAGGATGTCGCGCTTCATGCGATATGTTGCACAGGTCGTGGGCTTGAGACTGATGACATTGTGGCAGAGCTCGAGTTTGCAAAAGGTTAAACCACTCTGAGCACAGCGGGGACTTTTCATCAGATTCAGCTGTGGGAAACCGTGCAACGGGACCCCACTGCTACTGAAAATGTCGTCAATCAGTCAACAGGTACTTCTTGAGACAGTAATGTGAGAATTCAGCAAGATCACCTAAGCGACACGCCAGGGAGGCAGCGTGGTGCAGGGGGAAGCCTGTGCTTGAGAGACATTCAGAAGTAGGTTTGAAGACTGGGCCTATTATTTCCAAGAGGTGTGAGCCCCACCATACCTCTCCACATCACTGAGTCTCAGTTTACCCGCCCACAGATGGGAAAAAAAAAACACCTACCTCTCCAGGGTTTTTGGGAAAAATGCTTCTTTCTATTTTCTCTCCTTTGTCCAGCATTTAAAAATTATAAAGTGGTAAATCATTGATAGCTGTCAGTCCCTGTACTTGGCATTGTATATGACGATGTGAAGGACGGGGAGGAGAGAGCATGGCCCCTGTTATTCTGATAGAGACAATCTGATACAAATAATGCAGCATATGGGAAGGGAGGCGATTTAAAGTTTCGGGGCTTAGCAACAATTTCACTGAGGATGGGGATGAAGCTTGTTGCATGGATGAGAGTGTGTGACAATGGGTGAGATAGGGATCCAGGAGAGAGGAACAGTGGGAGAAAAGTCTGGGTTAGTTGTAGGACAGCATCAAAGCTAGTCTGACCAGAGTGTACGGGAAAATAAGAGAAATAATGATATCCATTGCTTAATGGGTGAGTCAGAGAGAGGAGGCGTTGAAACTGAACTAACAAATTTAGACTTATTGCACTATCTTGGACAGAATGCTTTCAGCTTTTCCAATAGAAGAGCAATAAAGCTGGGGCTGGAGTTGTGTCTTCATTTTTGTATGAACTTTCCATACAGTTTTTATCATAGAGCTTGATGTTTAAGGATACGCAGTAGCTGTATATGAAGTAATAAAAGGGTGTCTATAAAGGGCAAGGCTGGCAATGGTGTGTGTGATGTTAAAAGCCCTTATGATAGTAGAACCTCACACAAGGACCAAATCCAGGCAATGGATGCAATTAATAAGGCCAAGCTGGAATGGATTTCCATATTGATTCAGGCTTACTGCAAATGACTCCATTTATTTCATTTAGCTTTTTAACTTGTGCGTGTTAAAATACAAGAAATATACATGGCTTGTTGGAAAAATACTAATGCTAAGAAAGTCCTCACGCATGCTCTCTTCTCCTAGGCTTCTGCCACCTTTAAAGGTTTCTTGTGGCCAAAACCAGTTTGGCTCAGTGGAGAGAGTGTCGGCCTGCAGACTGAAAGGTCCCAGGTTCGATTCCGGTCAAGGGCATGTATCCTGGTTGTGAGCACATACCCTGTAGGGGGTGTGCAGGAGGCGGCTAATCGATGTCTCTCTCTCATCGATGTTTCTAACTCTCTATCCTTCTCCCTTCCTTTCTGTAAAAAATCAATAAAATGTATTTTAAAAAAAAGTTTGTTGTGTTTCTTTGCAGACCATTTTTTGAAGGTTTGTAAACATGTACAGAACATCCACTCACATCTATGCATATAGTTCTTTTAATCAATTTTATTGAGGTGTGATTTCTATCAAATAAAATGCATCGATTTTGAGTTCAGTGTTTGATGAGTTTCAGCAAATATATACCAGTACACCTCTGTCCTATATGGTTTTAAAATAGAGGAATGAGATTATGCTTTATATGCTATTCTGCAACTTGTTTATGTCGTCAATGATGTGCCATGGACATTTTTATGACACTAACCTTTTTAATTATTACATAGTTCCCTGATAAAGGTACCACTAATTTATTGAACTATTTTCTTATATATGTGTATTTCGTTTCCAGCTTGGTAATAATAATAAAAACACAAGACAGTAATACCTGCTCTGGTTATTACAGAAAGTTTTTTTTTTGAATCAAAGGAGAATTATTGATACCCTTTGTGACCTGTAGCAAGCTAGAATACAGAAGCTATTGTACCTGTTCCCGTAAAGCCTCTGGGGTCTGAACAGCAGGCCCAGAGTCCAGGAGTGTCCAATCTGGCTCATGTGTACAGTGCAGACACAGAGCTTGGCATATTTTTGTATCACTCCCCAAATTTTCACTTAGACAATCCCTTTGCCTCACAGTTTGGATTCTCCTAAGTATATCTGAGTCACTTTGGACTTGAATTTTACAGTAAGGCATCACTCCAGGATCATCTGTGGCAAGTAGCAGGTATTGAACTTTAGGTCTGATTCTGAAGGTAGGTCATTATAGTTCAGCTATCTGGTCCCCCCCCCCCCCGCCTCTCTCTCCTGAAATATAATTCCCCAATTCCTAAGGTAATTTTAACACAGCAGAATTTAGAGTATTATTATTCGGTTGTCCATGACAGAAATGGCTAGCTTTTGGTGAAAAGTGTTTCTTCTTTTTTTCAGAACACACAGCTAGACAATATTCCTCCACCTTCTCTGTAGTTAGGTATCATTCAGGGCTGATGTTTTTAGGAAACCAATGTAGCTTTCCCACTCTCTGGTCCCCTGTCTGCTGGCCAAAGACAGAGGACACCATGGTCCTAGCAGAAAAGCAGTATGACAGAAAGGTCATGCGAAGACCCACCACCGGTCTCTACTGGCAGTTTTGGACTTTATGTGAATACGTTATTTATACACATTGTGCATGACACCTTACATATTTTGGGGCTTGTTCGTTATAGTAGTTAGAGTGACCTTAACTAATGCATGTCAAATGTGGGTGTAGCATTGGGATACTTTCCAACTAATTTCTAGCATAAACATTACAATTCTTTGACCTATTAAAGGGTTATAGAGGAGAGATGAGTAAGAGAGAGATTATCATCAGATAATCGGATGAGTATGGTCGGAGAGTCTTTAAGAGGCTGAGCATTTGATATATGGGAAAACTTGGGGTTGTCCCTAATTGCCACACTTCATGCACTTTTATTCCTAATTGTGAAGTAAGAGAGTTCAATGCTCCCCGTTTCTACCCCACGCTCTCCCTTGAATTCCTTTCTTACCGCTCAGGCCTAGAACAGGATGGCTATTCTTCAGAGAATGAAAACTGAATGAGTCCCGCAGTGTTTCTGTTTGATGTTTTTGGCAGCGATGATGAAAATTCTAGACTGAAATGATACTGTATGAAGTCTGGACCAATTGCCTTATTAAAGCAGAATGGATTTGCTCTCCTTTTGCTGTCTGGATCAATTCTTGGAGGAGTTAGAGAATTTGGTCTCTCAATTGAAGCAACATCTTGTACTGATAACATGTGAAAGTAGAGTCTGATTGGACTCAGCAGGCCTTTCCAACTCACTGCTCATGTGAGCATTAGGAGGGCTTTTGCAAAATAAATGGAGCTTGCCAAGGTCTGCTAAGAAGGGTTCCAGATTCCAGTGACCAAAAATGGAATGTTTAATACTCCCCAGCAAAAAAAAAAAGAAAAAAAGAAAAAAAAAGGAATAAAGAACAAAACAGAACCATGGAATTCTGAGTCCCACCTGTTAAATTATTTGTCCTTCTAATAGAAGCAGGGATGAAAGGCATATGTTTAACATCATTTTGGACCCATTTCCTATGGCGGAAAACCAAGGTAAACACATTTTCCTGATGTAATTGTTGATATTAGTTCAGCTCATACGATGCAGGCATAGCTCTGTGAACCATTTTATTTGAACCCATCCTTGGCTGGAGTTGGACACGCTATTGGGAAAGCCTGGAGTCTGGGGGCCCTGTATCTTTTAGGAAGCACCCCGGTCCAAGCATTGCTGCTCTGAAGATGCCCATTGGGTTCCTGGCCTCGGTCCCCATTTCTCTCCTGTGTTTGGGAATATTCATCTCAACTCCCTACTTGGATTAGTTCTTATTTGGCTTCTCCTGGAGAATTATCATTCTCCTTATTTTACATGGATACGTATATGTGGCTCTATTATAAATAAGGGAAATATTTTTCTTTCAGTTCTTTTTTATCTTTGGCTCTCTCTCTCCTTTCTGGGCATCCTTTTTGGTTGCCTATGTTAACAACTCAGTATGTCCCCTCCCCTCCATTTTCTCTATGCTGTATACTTATATAGAAACATGTATGCCCATATATATGTTTTTTATTATTTTTTTGTATTATTTTGAACCCTCTTTTCTGTATGTTCCTAGTTTAACACGAATTCCCCGGGTAGCATATGAGGCTGGTTCTCATGCTAGTCTTTCCAAACTTATTTAGTCCATGATGTGGTTTATTTCTTTATTTGTTTTTTTTCCCCACAAATGTTTTGTTTCAAGGTCTGTATTACCCACTGTAGGTATAAAGATGAATCGGATACAGATCCTGACCTCAGGGAGTTACAAGTGCGTATACTTAGTGCCGTGAGAGAGGGCTCTGGAGGCCCAGACAAGGGGCATCTAGACCAGCCTGGAGGGCGGGCCCTGTTAATACCACTGGGCTCATTGCTCCTCTAGAAGCACATATTCCAAGTCCCAGTTCAGGATGATTCAAAACCCACATGTCTGTCCCAGGTGTAGGGCGAGGGTCGTGGGGGTGGGGTCGACTCTGGCATGGAGGCAAGAGCAGTGGGGGGAGAATAGAGGGCTCTGCCTCAAGTGGGTGGGACAATGGTGGCGGGTCCTGCCCCAGAGTCCTGGACAACTGGGCTGCTCAGAGTCAGAGAATGAATTCTTTCCAAGTCTGGATTTGTCAAAGAGGGTGTTGATCCTGCATTGTCAGTACTTCATGTCCTGGCCTCCCAACCGGACAGGAAGTGCGCCGAGGGCAGGAACTGTGCCTCCCATCTAGGATACCTTTCCCATGGCACAGACCACGATGCTGGTCATGGAGGCCTTCATCTACGTGCAGTGCTGCTGGCTGGAGGAATTAAAATAAAATAGTGAATGGACATTGACACATGAAGCTACATTTCCAATAGCCTTCTTAATGTTCTGTTTCACATCTCCACATCCTACAAATGCTGATCTTTGAAGTATTTATAGTTCACAAAACATTTACCAGCACTTCTCTGGATCTTCACCATGAATTTTGGAGGCAGATACCATTGCCAGCATTACGATTTTATGTTAGCACAGACACGCTTGAAGCTTGGGCATTGAATCATCCAAGACAGCAGAGCTGTCCCTGGGAAGACTGGAACCCAAGCATTGTCCACTGTGACTTGATCATGACACAGACGCAGTTCTCTTGGCCCTGAGCTGGCACAGGGCTCCTTCAGTTTTCATCAGCGCGGCCCGTGGGCTCAGGGCAGTTTGAGTGGAAAGTTGACAAGTGTGGTGATGAAGCGCACCCTCAGGGTTCCAGAAAGCCCTAGAAAGGACTCCCATGTTGCCAAACACCCATCAAAAATCACAGTGCCAGAAACCCCACCGATGGCAAAGCCATCTGTCAGGCTAATCATTGCCTGCCTCAGTTTTCTGTTTAAGCCAGAGATGCCTGCAGGAGGGGAAGACACGAAGTGGAAGCCATCAGTCAATATCACTGTGGTGTCTATTGGGTTATCACTTACCCTCCTTTGGGCTCTTCGGGAAAGGCTCCAATCCTAAAGTGAGGTGGGTCTGTTTTGTCTGCTTGTTTGCCACAGTAGACTTCGATGCCTACATGTGATTCAGGAGAGTAAACCAGTTGGCCACACTGCGGGGAGGAAGTGGAAAGGGATGCTGGGGGAGCATAGCAAAGCTTTGCCTCTAGTCTAGATCCTTGTGCTCCTAGCTGGGAGACTTTGAGGCTCTGATCCTGGGGAGCTAAGACATCATCCGCATGTCTGAGGCTGCTCCGGGAGGAAGCAAACCAGGATGAGGGCTTCCTTCGTGTTGACCCTTTCTGAGAAGGGGAGTGTCAGTCAGGCAGGAAAGAGTCTAGCGGAGGCATGTTGTGGGAGAGAGGGATGCTGAGCTGCGTGGTGTGTGGTTACTCTGGGGGAAGCGATCCCTCTTGATTTTGGGAAAAGTATGTCCTCCTGTGCTGAAGGACAGGTCCCCAGCATGGCCAGGTCTGTCCGGAGCCAGCGTGGTGGGTATGTCTGAAGGAGAGGGGGCCAGCAGTGATCCTCAGCCCTCTGGGGTCCTGTGGATACTCTCGGGCTGCTCTTCCATTTCTTGCATGAAAACAAATAGTCATCGGTGCCAAAGTTCAAAGCCATGGTTCCTGTGTGTTCCTTAACATGATGCAGGTGGGCCTTCATTGGAAACACCTTCTGCTCCTCCAGCTCCGTTCTCATGAAAACAAACAGCAGTGCCCTTTGCCCAAGTTGGAAGAGGGGGCCATGAAATCCCTAGGAGCTTCCTGCGCACGCCACGACTTGAATGAGGTCCTTCTACAGGGGTGAGGACCTGCACATAATTGCAGAGTTCACCATGGGCTGTGAGCGGGATCCCACGGACAGCGTGCTTGTATAGGGGCTCCTCCTGTAGCCATTCTGTGTGGGGTGGGGATCAGGGCCCTTAGCACAGGCCACAGTGCAGCTATGACTTGGGAGGGGGGGTAGTCTCCTCATCTCTGCTCTGGACAGACTTCACAATCCAAGCTTTGCATGATTCCCTCCATCCCTTTCATATTGCAACTGGTGTTTGGACATGAGGTTCAGTATGCTGCCTTAGAGACAAGGGGAGACGCTGGGATCTGGAGACTGACTGCCTGCACATGAAAATTAGCCATGTGATCTTGTGTGAGTCACTAAGCTTCTTCACCAGTGACATGCAGGTCCTACTAGTACTTACCTTTAAAGGCTCTTTTGAGGAGTGATACATACAAAGGACTAAGTGATGTCTGGCACTGAGTGAACACTCAGTGTTAGCTGTTACTATTGATAAAGCAAATCAAGTTGGGTTACTTTTTGTAATAAATCTTACTTATTAAGAGCAGTTTTAGGTTCACAGCAAAGTCCTATGTAGATTTCTGTGCCCAGGCTGGCAGCAATGGGAGTCTTAGGATCCTCTTTAAAAAAATAAAAAATAAAAAAAATATATAGATATATTTTATTGATTTTTTTACAGAGAAGAAGGGAGAGGGATAGAATTAGAAACATCGATGAGAGAGAGACATCGATCAGCTGCTTCCTGCACCCCCCCCACTGGGGATGTGCCCGCCACCAAGGTACATGCCCTTGACCGGAATCGAACCTGGGACCCTTCAGTCCGCAGACCGACACTCTATCCACTGAGCCAAACCGGTTTTGGCAGGATTCTCTTTGTTGACCTGCCCTCCACTCAGAGGATAGCTGGCCAGGCACATCTCACTCCTCTGCCATTGTACCTTAAAGGCCAAAGAATCCAAATAAAATATAGAAAACACTAGTTTTCATAGTTGTGATCATAGCTAATACTGCAGTGGGTTCAATGAAAGCTTCTAAAGCTTAAAAGCAAGGTGATAAAATCACTAATGATGTAAAGTAGAACATACTGACAGGAATTAATTTAAATTTAGGAAAAAAGGCAAAATTACTGAGGGAATGAATAGAATTGCCAGACATGTATGACAAAATTGGCAGATAACTCCTCATTGCATACAGACTTAAAGGATGTGAAGTGCTGATTGCAAACATTCATTTCTGACAAATTTGCTTTAGATGATTCATTTGGACAAAGAAGCTACATTAAAAATACACACACACACACACACACACACACACACACACACACACTGGTAGGCAAGAATAACAGAATGCATGCCTGAAAAATACATCTATATATAAAAGCCAAGCAACCAGAACGATGGAATGACCAGAATGACTGGAATGACCAGTCACTATGACACATACTGCAGCCTGCCAACCATCCCAATCCAGGGGCAGCCCCTCCTCCTGGCCAGCCTTAGCCAGATCGGGGACAGGGCCAGCTGGCCAACCTCCCATGACCCCTCTCCCCAGCTGGACCAGACCCCTGTCAGCCTCCCCACCCCAATTGGGGACAGGGCCAACCAGGCAATCACCTGCAGCCCCTTCCCCCAGCTGGCCCCATCCCCAATTAGCCCCTCCACCCTGATTGGGGGTGGGGCTGGTGGCCAACTTCCCACTTCCCTTCCCCTCCCATTGGCCCAGCCCTATTGGCCCCCATCAGGGTAGGCCAGCCAAACCCCACCCATGCATGAATTTGTGCACCGGGCCTCTAGTATAAAATAAAAAGTAGGAAACCTTATCACCTCAAACCAAAGATTCCATGAAATATGATAATGCTTTAAAAAACTGAAATTTTGAGAAATTACTCATACATGCACCAAAATTACTAAGAAGAGCAAAACTAGTGATCAGAATTTTATTTCTACCAACTTTCCTTTTGAAGTACTTATTTTCAATTAAATTATCAGTTGCTCAATGGAGTAACAATGGCATCAGTCCACCTGCGCATCAATCCTTGGGAAAATAGTGGAGATTCCTTCTGTTCATCTGTGATGTGAGGCCAGCCTTACTCGTTGGGATCCAATGATCTTTCTCCTTCACTTGCTTTGACCTTGCACAGGCCTCTTTAAGCTTTAAAGTCTCCACCTGCCAATTCCGAATGAGGGATTTGGACCAGGTGTTCTGAGAGGACCCTTATAATTCTTACAGTTTCTGAGTTCAGACACTCCTATGCACTACCATCCCCAAACCACTCACCTATAACTTTGTTGGTCACATTCTCTTCCGTTCTTTCTACTAGCCAAGGATCCTTTTAATCATGAAACCATTAGTTCCTAAACCATCGAAGTGACATTCAAGGCAGGGCCCAGAGATGCTTCTGATTATGAACAAAAGAGGTGGCCCAATAGTTAGGTAATGTAAGTAACAGAAACTATCCCAACAGCAATCCTATAAACTCTAAGAACTCCCATAATAAGAAAGGTTGAGCTGTTCTGTACTCTTCCATGCCCTGCTCTCAGATTGCCATTTTGCCATTTTCTGATTTTTTTTTACCTTCTAAAGCTGTCCTTCATGTTCACTGTAACCAACTTTTACCTAGTAAAACCATGTGTGTGCATGTGTCCTATATATCTCTTTTTCGAGGTAACGTTAAATCATGTTTGTGCAAGTATATGACCATTTCCATCTTGATGTTTTGACTTAGAAAGCACAATACAGGGATACCTCGAGATATGAGTGCCCTAACATACGAAATTTTTGAGATACGAGCCGTTGAGCGAGCGATTTTTGCTTTGAAAGACGAGCAACATTTGAGATAGGAGTAACAGCCGGCTGCACACGACCCACCAGTTTATCATGACTCGAGCGTCTCATAGTTTCCCACGCCTCAAGGTTATGGAACGAATTAAACTCGTATCTCGAGGTACCACTGTACTTCTGCTATCTGTAGGCTGACCCACTTTATCCCTCTCTTAAAATATGCTACACATATGGGTGCCTGAAAAACAATTACTTTTAATTTTTCATTTGCTCTTTATGGAAGATCTGGTGCCATTCACCTGTCATTGATGTTGCGTGCTTGTGTCGGAAAGGAGAAAGGAGACTTGGTTCTGGTGATAGAGCGTGAGGTACTCACGTTTGCAAAGAAGCATTGTGCTTGCTTCCCTGGACTTGCATGACATGTTGAGTTCTGTTTATGAATGATGTCCTTTTGTTCTAAAATGACCTGGAGAAGTGGGTGGGAATGAATGATCCCCATGGAGCATGTGAGACAACAAAGGCCTAGAGAATTAAACGAACACATCAAGGTCTTGCCTGCGTATCTGTGTATGTAGACACGAGTCCACACTGAATAATTTGTCCCGAACCTCCTCTTTCCCAGGAAAGTCCTTCCTAATGTGACATATCCTGAAGGGCCGTCTCTGGGCTGAGGTAACTTGAGAGGAGATGGCAGTCTTCCAAGGAGTTGCTGATCTCCTTAGGTCTCAAGTTCCCTGCTTGTGCGAATGCGAAGGCAAATGGGGTGGGATATTGCCACACCGGGTTATCACTCACATGCTGGCTTGGGAAAATGTCTCCCATACCCAGATTAATTAAGAACTGATCCTTTGGAATTCTGGGCCTGGGAGTGAATTATGAGTGGTCGCTGTGAAGTTTTTTTTTTTGTGGTTGCTAACTGGAAACTGTAGAGGAGTGAAGTGGGCGGTACAGCTGCATTGTAAGAATGCAGGTCGTTTTTAATTAATGCCAGATGAAGCATCCAACCACAGCATTTTCCCCTGCTTCGATGATGTCTGTGGTCATTGTAACCTAGAATGCTCCAAATTACTCCCATGTTGTACTAGATGCAGCAATGATTGAGTACTGCTTGCTGGGGGCGGTTGGGATAATAGAAACCTCATTGGTCTGTGGAGGAGGCATGGGCAGCCAGTTGAGGGTAAAAAGGTAAAACCTGATTCCAGGCTGGTTCCAGAGCCGGTTATGTCCACCTGGCACTAAGCAGGGAGTAAGAATTTATTCTTTGCAACTCAGCTGACCAGTCCTTAGTGCGTGGACAAAGCCAGCATGGCGTGGTTTCATGTGACCAGGCCATGCCAGAGCCTGGGCATAAGAGCACCAGCCATCATTATCCTTTTCGGAGGAGCCCACAAGGCACAAGGACAGCCAGGTGGACATCACAGTCTTAGTGATAGCTGGACATGAACTTAAGGTAGAAAGGGGAGTCAATCTTGATGTCATGCAGAGGAAAATCCCATTGCACTTATCACTGAAAAGTAGGACATGAAGGAATAGGGACAGTTGTGTGATCGTTATACACGTAATAAAGCCTCGCTGATTTGAGTCACCGGAATGGGATTGGCCTGGTTATAAAATATTTAACAAGAAATGCATCTTGACCAATTTAAGATGCGTTCAGGGTTATAGGGGTGAAAATAGATCTTAAAAAGCATATCACCTGAGTGTAAAAAGTCCTTCTCAATGCTTGAGAATGTTTATTTTTATGGAGGGGAAACATTAGTCATGCTAGCTCATTTACATGATTAATCTGCTTTTCAAGTAGCTGTCACAAAGATAAAATCTAGCCTGACTTATGCCCAAATTATCAGAAATTTCAATTAGGGGATTCTGGATCAGGTACAAAATTGTGTATGATGAAAGGAAGGTTTCATTTGAATAGAGTCCAGACAGAGGGCTCTGGATTCAATATAGGCATGCGATTCAGTTCATAAATATATAATGATATCTACTGTGTACTCAGCGCGAAGGTGTGAGAGGGGCAGAGTGAAGCAAACACGCCTTTGTAGACAATGTATATAACTGTAAGTAAAGGCACCTTTAGTTAGTGTGAATAGAGGTTAGGGTGGAGATTAGGATGATGGGCAGTCTGGGATGCTAGACTGAAGAGAGAATGAGGAGCCATGGAAAGGTTTTGAGCAGGGGAATAACATGGCCAGAGCTATGTTTTAAGGGTAGCCACACATATGCCATTTTGAAGAGGTAGGTAGAGAACTGCTGCAGAGTTTGAATGAGAAGTATGGTCCAAGAATTATAAACTCTGGCAATTAATTGATGTGAAGAAGAAAAACATCTCAGAAGGGGCTTAGCAACATCCATTCCGGGGAGACGTGGCATGATGTTAATGGGGTCAGTCAATGGAGGGGGCTGCTTTGAAGACTGAGTTTTGGACAGTGACTTTGGACATTTAATTGTGAACCCTTCTGGATTATTCAGCGGAAGGTGTTGAATTAGTATATGGTCTTAAATTTGATAAGGCTGGATTTAAATGATACATCTGAGAATCAACTGCATAGAGGTAAGATCTAACTGTGGGAACTGGATCAAGGTAGAGTGGATACAAGCAAAGAACTGATGTCTGGACCTTGGGTGATGAATTCTTTGGTCAGGAAATGGCCCATGTGATCTGTGTATTGTCTGTACCTCCAACTCCAGGGGGTATGAGTCCTTCCTGAAGTGGCTGAGGATAAAACTGAGTTTTCTTGTAAGGAATTACACAGTTCATCCTAATCAGTTTGGCTCAGTGGATAGAGCGTCGGCCTGTGGACTGAAGGGTCCCAGGTTTGGTTCCAGTCAAGGGCAGGTACCTTGGTTGCAGGCACATCCCCAATAGGGGGTGTGCAGGAGGCAGCTGATTGATGTTTCTCTCCCATCCATGTTTCTAGCTCTCTATCCCTCTCCCTTCCTCTCTGTAAAAAAATCAATAAAATATATGCATTTTAAAAAAGAATTACATAGTTACACTGTGCAGCCAATGACTAGATTTCTGCTATGCTGACAGGTTATCTTTAAACGCTAATAAAAATGATCCTATTGGTCATCCCAGTCTTTAGTTTCCTTTTCTCTGGCTGTCATAAATGCACTTTTGCCTCTTGATTTACTGTTAGAAATTTCCTGTGTAGTTTGGTACTGAGCATTAGGGGGTCAGGTTTTGGGATTTGAAACCCAAACAAACCTTTTGCTGCTTCCTATAGCATACTTAAATTAATTTAGGGGTCAGAGGATATCCTGTGAAAATATTGAGAACAGCCTCGCCTTTATTTCTACATAGATCCAAAAGAAAATCACATTTGCACAGCCTGAAGCTCATTTTAGAGTATCCCAATTATATTCTTGATTGAGAACATGGATGCACCAATCTCAGAATCAATTTCTGAAATAAATATTTGAAAAGATAAGCATGTTTAACTTTGTAAGTTACAGAATATGCGATACAGTACAGCAAAACTATGAACCCAGATCAAGAATTAATATCAACAAAATAAAATAATCTTACTGACAATTTATTTCAACTAATGTTTACCAAGTGCTCATTAAGGGAAAGCATATAGCATGACAGGGACGTGGGTGGATATTCTAAGAAATCAGACATGATTCCTGTTCTCAAGGGGAGTAGACATTGATGGGTGAGCTTATTTATAAAAATAACAATAGCAGAGACAACAATAGATGGACTGTACTGCAAAGTGAAATGAAATAAGTAATGAGCTGAGACAAGAAGGACCGAGTCTAAAGAGGTGGTTTAATTCTGGAAAGAGGATCAGATTTTTTTTTTTTCAGAAAAGGTGGCATTTGAATTGCATACTTGAGGATAATAATTGTAAGTATGATGGTAGGTAGTTGTGATGGTGGTGATGATGGTGATGACGGATGTCTCTGAAAGAAGAGAGTTGTCAGTCATTAAATGCTGATGGTTTACCTGACTCTGTATTATTTGTCAAACAGACTCTGTGTTAATGGTTCAATAGCTAAAGTAGAAGAAGGGTATTTCAGATGGCAAAAAAGCCTAACAAACATGTGTTTGCATGTGCAGAATGGTGATTTGATGTGTTCAAGGCCCAGGGTCACATGGAGGGTTGCAGTAGAGGGAAGATAGGAAGAGGAGCAAGGATCAGATCAGCAAGGAGCTCCAGATTCTCTCTGAGTCACACCTAAAGCTCTCTGGATACCAAGATTATTTTATTTTGTTGATGTTAATTCTTGATCTGGGTTCATAGTTTTGCTGTATTGCATCACATATTCTGTAACTTGCAAAGTTAAACATGCTTATCTTTTCAAATATTTATTTCAGAAATTGATTCTGAGATTGGTACATCAATGTTCTCAATCAGTAATATAATTGGGATACCCTAAAATGAGCTTCATGCTGTGCAAATGTGATTTTCTTTTGTGGGGAGTTGACCCCATTAAGCTTAGCAGAACAAGCTTGCGGTATGTGCATCTTTCCTCTCAAACGCTGGGGCACATTCTCTGGAACTGCAGGGCCTGAAGTAGAACTTTCTCCTGAGGTTTATGAAGGAGAGGTCTTGAATCCAGGCTTTTGATGACTCCAGGAAAGATGAATTTGGTGCGGGCCCAGCAGACATCATTAAGAAAGAATGGCCAGTGCATCATGGACCAAGGAAGACATGGGTGATGCATTCTCAGATGAGGAATTAATTCTTTTCTACTATAATCCTCATGCTTCCTAAAGCACCTAGACTTCCTAGACTTTTAAATAGGAATTCCACAATATGCTTGAAATAACCTCCAGGCACCTCAATGATTTGCTAACAAAGAGTACTGTTTATTACTTTAAAATTGGACTCATTCTACAGGCTACGGCTCAGTGTGGGAGAGAAAATGCTTATTCATGCTAAAGGTGTCTTTATGGGAAAAATGTTCAGAGAATTCTGATAGCTCTGAAAGAGAAACAGAAACAGAAAAATAATGACTCCTGGGAAGGATATTATATGTTTTTAAACAAGTTGAAATATCTCAGAGATATCAGTTGTGGTCGTTTTTCTTGAAAGTATGTGGTCATTGGGGGAATGCGGAGGGAACATATGTGTGTGGCAGGAGGGTTCAGTCGGCTTGATAGCTCAATACTCCAGTCCAGTTGGGTTGAGTCCAATTGAGATTAGAAAGGAACAGAAAGGTTTGTCTGTAGAACAATTAGTGGGATGTGAGGAATATTTAGTTCTGGTTGTCAGTTTTGGTAAATCACAAGCAAAATCATGAACTAACAATGACAAAATAAACATAACAAAACCTTAAACAACCCATATCTGTGTTTTTACTAGACTGGAGAGGCAGAAACATCAAATATTTGGGACTCAATTTTCTGACTCACGATGCAAAGAACACTTGCTCTCAAATGTTGAATTTATATTTCTCCCCGGTGTCCCTGGATATCCTGGGAGCAGAGACACATTCAGCTGCAGGGACCAGACCCGTTTCCTGAGTTTCCAGGCTTCCAGGAGGTTTGGTTTTTAATGAAAATGATTATCTTAAAAATTCCAGAGATTTCTAGGCAAGCTGTTAACATGAGAACTGACATTTAACTATTCCCTCTCAAATTCACTTTGGGACAAGCAACAGAATATGTTAAAAATGGGAAAGAAATCTCCATTGAGATGATGAACGTGCTAGACACTTGGGGAATTTTATTAAAGGCCACGTCCATGGGGCCAGTTGCAGCAAGCAGACGGTGGAATGACCAAACCAAACCAACTGGGAAAATGTTGAAGTACTTCCATGTTGATTGGTAGAAAGCCACTCCCCAGAGCCTCCTGAGTGTTCTCATGCTGTCCAGGTGGATCCCTCCTCTGGGAACCCCTTCTGTTTCCCCACAATTCAGCAAATGCTAGGATAATGGGGGGGCGGGAAGGGTCTCCAGAATCTGATGTCAGTAGCTGTTGTGTGCTAGACACTGACATCTTGTTAAATATTTCGAATGCCAGCACTGTGGACTTGTCAGCGGAGATGGTGTCTGAGGAAAGTATTATTATCATTTAGTGTTCATCTTCTCAAAATAGCATTCCTTTCTTCTTGGGACCTGCTTCTTTCCCACAACAAGCACGTGGTTCTGATGAGGGATGAGAAAGAACACCCAATTGCTTTGGCTTTAGTGATCGGTTCAGGGATGAACAGGTACCTCAAACTATGTCAGTCAGATTGTTTATTCTTATTCTTTGCTTGCTGCATTTGGTCCCATGGACGTGGCCTCTCACAAAATTCCCCAAGTGTCTAGCACGTTCATCATGTCAATGGAGATTTCTTTCCCATTTTTAACATATTCTGTTGCTTGTTCCAAAGTGAATTTGAGAGGGAATAGTTAAATGCACAAGGGACCCACTGGTGCATGGATTCGTGCACCAGTGGGGTCCCTTGGCCTGGCCTGCAGAGATTGGGCCAAAACCGGCTCTCTGACATCCCTCGAGGGGTCCTCAATTGCGAGAGGGTGGTTCTCAGGTGATGTACCTCAGAATGGGGCTCCGTCCTCTCTGGTTCTGGGTGCATCACCCAAGAACCACTGCTGCCAAGTGACCACAGCTCAGCAGCTCCTGTGTAGAACATCTGCCCCCTGGTGGTCAGTGTGCATTATAGCTACTAGCCAGTAGGCCGATCGGCTGGTTGTTTAGGCTTTTATATATATAGATTACTTTTGTATTTTTTAAATTAATTTCAGAAAGGAAGAGAGAGGGAGAGAGACACAGAAGCATGAGTAATGAGAGAGAATCATTGATTCTTTCCCACAACTGGGAATTGAGCCACAACCTGGGCATGTGCCCTGACCAGGATTCAAACCCTGATCTTCTGGTTCATAGGTTGATGCTCAATTACTAAGCTATGCCAGCTTGACTATTATTTTTTTTTAAATGGTAGTTACCACTCTTAAGTTAGAAAGTAGTAGTCTGCACAATATGCCCCTGCCACATGGGGGAACTTGTCTAAGAGAAAGAAAGGACAGAAGGGGGAGCAGAGATAGATAGAGACCCTGTGGAAGTCCTCGGGGTGCTGAGCCCCTGGGTCCACTTGCTTAGGAAGCTCTCCATATATCTCATCCTTTTTGCTCTTTACTATATTTCTGATAGGGTGTAATTTGGATTATTGTTACTGTCAACTTCTCATTAATTGTATTCTACATCATCAGGCTAACTAGTTGCAAAATTAATTTTAAATTTTTGATAAAGATTTTCCCCAGATAAAGAACCTGGACTTGCTCCTTTCCTGCTGTAGTCCTTGATTTACGACAGGAAGTAAATGAGAGTAATTCCTTGAGAAGTCTGGGTGGAGAGGGGGCACAGCAGCTAGTCCTTCTTGGGGGGATGGTGTTGGTTCCTCACTAGCAGTAGAAGAAGACCCAGAGATTCTGTAGTTCCTGGCAGAAGTGGTCACACCCACCCGACACCTGGCCAGGGCATCCCGTCTTCACCATCTGTGATGAGATGCAGGTCCCAGCTGACACTCAGGTGTGACTTTATCCACTTCCTGGCTCCATCTGCTCAGGATGTTGTTTGGTTGAGCCTTTTCCACTTTTGCTCTCTTGAACCTGTCTGGAGTTTCTCCTGTTAAAGTTTCCACCAAGAGAGTGCAGACCAGGTTCCCACAAATCCCAGCTTCCATCCTACCTGAATGGGAGGAGCCAATGCCAGGTACATAATCACACTAATTGCGTGCTAGACACTGTAATGTGCTCATGTCACCTCATGTAATCCATGCAACAAATTTATGAGATTTTATGGATACAGAAACTGAGGTGAGAAAAGGTCATGGAGCAAACAAGTGGTGGAGAAATCATTTGAACCCAGGCAGCCTGACTACTAACTGGGCTACACTATGAATAAAGGAGGAGACAATGGTCCCAAGAGAGCCCTGAGATTTGGGAGCTTCGTCATCCCCAAAGCCTCCGTTCTAACCTCGTCCATGCTGCTGCCTTCCTCATAACTCTCCTTAATGCAGACTGAGCTGAAATTTTGGCCACTTTTCACTTGGAATTAACAAGTCTTGACTAAGGAGCAACCAGAAGGAGACCTGGGAAGACCTCCCTGAATGCTTCAGGTGGAGAAGTGAGTACCATCCACATGGGGCAATGAGCGATTTCTGTGAGGTCACGGACAGGACAATACTGCAGACCTTCGAGAGCTTTCTGCATATCAGGAGGTGGCTGTCAATTCGGAACTGCTTGCTCTGAAATAATTCCACTGTAAGAAAACAAGAGCATTTGAGAGAGTATTTGGTGAATATTCTTAAACTTGGTGGGGATCAGGGCCTGTGGACTCCAGCAGGAAAGGAGCAAGCCCAGATTCTTTATCTGGGGGAAATCTTTATCAAAAATTTAAAATTAATTTTGCAACTGTGAGTAGTTAGCCTGATGATGTAGAATACAATTAATGAGAAGACAAAAGCTGGAACAAGTCTTCTGGAACACTAAGGAAAAACGAAAAAAAAATGATAAGAAATTTGTGGGAAATAGATTGTGGAGACGAAACTCTACCCTGTAAGAATTCCTAAAGGAGAAACAGTGAGTATGTAGCAGGGAAGAAAATAAAGAAATGGAAGAAACTCTTTGGTTAAAAGAGATGGCAAGAAAAAGGAAAAAATAAGTATGGGGTAGAATGACAGAAATAAGAACAAATATAATAGATTTGTATTACCAGGGGAAAAATCACTCAGATTGGTTTAAATTAAACTGAAAGTTAATAAGAGACCATTCAGGGTGAAAGAACAAGAAAGGATTTTAAAATTAAAATGATAAGCAACAATGTATCAGGGAAATAAACCGAAAGAAATCAGGTAGCTGACATGGATATCAGATAAAGAAGAAATTAAGGCCAAAAGCATTTAGGGTGGTGGTGGGGGTGTGTGTATCCCAAAGGGTCATTCTATATTGGCCAGTGGACTAATTCACAATGAAAACATGCATTCGTGTGTGTGTTATGAATAATATAACAGTCACATAGGTAGTGCTAATACTTATAAACCTGAGGAAACATCGACAATAAGACACTCATGCTCTTAGACATAACCATACCAATGTCTAATAGTTTAGGAAATAATAAAAAAACAAAACAGGAAATCAAGAATTAGGATGAAGAGGTCTGGGTTAAGAAACAACTTTGAAATTCTACATTAGCAATCCCCTTTATGTCCTTACAGATAAAGTTCCTTCTTTGCAAGTATCTTTGGGACACTTTCAACATTGAGTTATTCCTCTTCTATGCTGCAAAGAATATCTCAATAGGAAACATTATACTGACCACAATGTCTGACCGAAAAGCTGTAATAAAAGGTAACTAATCATTGTTCAGTGATTGGATGGGGCCCTATGTGAACTCCCAGCCTTCCCACTCAGACAATCACGGCCTTGCCTTTGAAGACAGGCAGTGTGTATCGTGTGCTGTTCTCCTTCCCACGACAAGAGGATCGACGTGAAATAATATCCCCCAGCAGGGGACCATCGAAATTTACTGCAGGCAACTTCATGTTAGTTTTTGGAAAGAAAGAGATCAATCAAATGATTAAGAAAAGAACAAGAATGATGGAGTTAGAAAAAGATTCTTCAGCCATCATTCTGCCCAACTCTCTCCTCTCACGGATGAAGGAATGAAGAACAGGGACACAGATCTCCAGTAAGGATTCCTGTGGATCCCAGCCTGTGTGGCTCAGTGGTTGAGCATCAACCTATGAATCAGGAGGTCATGGTTCAATTCCTGGTCAGGGCATATGCCCTTGATGGAGGCTTTATCCCCATTAGGGGGCCTGCAGGAAGCAGCTGATCAATGATTTTCTCTCATCATTGATGTTTCTATCTTTCTCCCTTGTCTGAAATAAACCTATACAGTGGTACCTCGAGATATGAGTGCCCTAACATACAAGATTTTTGAGATACAAGCCATCGAGCGAGCGATTTTTGCTTTGAAATAGGAGCAACATTTGAGATAGGAGTCATTGCGTGGATCGACCCACCAGTTTACCTCTCATAGTTTCCCACGCCTCAAGGTTATGGAACGAATTAAACTCGTATCTCGAGGTACCACTGTGTATATAAAAGTCTAAGTGACCAGTAAAACCAGTCTACCAGTTGCTATGATGACACACTCACCACCAGGGGTCAGATGCTCAATGCAGGAGCTGCTCCCTGGAGTGGTCAGTGCTCTCCCACAGCCAGCTTTCTGCAGTCCCTCCCCCCTGCCAACGGGCCCTGATTGGCCACCATCAGGGCTGGCCAGCCAACCTCCCTACCCCAATCAGCCTGACCAGGATCCTGAGACAGGCCCTGATTACTGGCCAAGCTGGAGGGACCTCACCCATGCACGAATCTGTGCACTGGGCCTCTATAGTAAAAATACAGTGGTACCTCGAGATATGAGTTTAATTCGTTCCATAACCTTGAGGCGTGGGAAACTATGAGACGCTCGAGTCGCAGTAAACTGGTGGGTTGTGTGCAGCTGGCCGATCCACGCCATTACTCCTATCTCAAATATTGCTCGTATTTCAAAACAAAAATCGCTCGCTCGATGGCTCGTATCTCAAAAATCTCGTATGTTAGGGCACTTGTATCTCGAGGTACCACTGTATATGTAAAAACCAAAAAGAATTCCCGTGGATTTATCCCAGGTTGTGCGGCGTACAAAATCTGGCTGGCTGGGGCCCGATCTCCTGGTAGGGCCACAGCTCTGTGGCTCTCTGCTGCTCTCCAAGTTTCTCCTCAAGCGAGACACGGGGTCCACCTTGCACGTGTGGGCTGTGGGCTCGGTTCCAGCTGGAGTGACCCTGGTGTGCTCATTCGCCCGCAGAGCCGAGGCTGCCTGCTCCCGGGGGACTCCTCAGCTGCCGGCCTCTGCTCCCCTGGTAAGGAGAGCCCGTGCAATGTGGTTGTGATTACCCAAATCACAGGCTCCCCACCTCTGCCAGGTAACCTGCGAAACAACCTCTGACATCATTCCACGCAGAAAGCACTGAACCGTAAACGTGCGTTGGGGGTGGGGGGGGTGTTTCTGGAACGCTCTCCTGACCTCTTTTTGTCAAGGCTCATTTTGTTTCCTGCTCTCTTTCCCTCCCCCTCCAAGCATCTGACTGGTCTCCCCCCTTTTTCTCCTCTGTGCGCCCAGGATGGGTTGCACCCTCTGCCTCCTCTCTCTGGATGGTGTTTGTAAGCCACACCAGGTGGGCAGCTGTTTTTCCACGCCATCCCGTGTTTGCTCACCTGTTGTCCGGCTGGACTGCAGTGGGAGACCGGGCCTCATGAGCGGAGCGGAGAGAGCAGAGATGTAAAAGCTGGACCAACTGCTTCGGGGTGGGAGACCTTGAACTTGTGAACTGAGGATTGTGTGAAATCCAATCCTCCTGTTGTTACGGCATAATCCTCGTTCAGCCATCCTCCTAACCATTCAGCGACAGGCTCACTTCTTCCTCCCTTTCGCTGTCAGGGGCGCTGGCATCAAAGCGTGGGCATCTCATCTCATCTCCAGAGCCCGGTTCCTGGTATGATGCCAGGGGCCGAAGCCTGGTGGAGGCCAGCGTAGCCTCTGGACTGTCAGCTGTGACTGGGGGGATGAGTGCAGAGCTTCTCAGGGGTAGAGGGAGGATGATGTCTCCTGAAATAACGTCCTCTCAGCTTCTCACTTCTCAGTTTGGGCAACCATGAAAGGCAAAGGATTTGAGGACAAGAAGTGTTCTTAGCTGTCACCCACTCCAGAGCCCTGTTTCAGTGTTCTCTTGCTGCATCACACATCTCCCCAGAAGGTATTGGCTAAATCGCCACCACCATTTATTTGCTCATGATTGGGCCATGTAGTGGGATGTGGTGATATGTCGCTGTCTGTGCCAGGTGGGTTTGGCTGTTCCCCGCCAGGTGGCCATTCTCTCCCCATACGGTCACTCGCCATTTCATTGTCAGCCTGAGGGTCTGTATGCAGGCTGGCTTCTGCGAGACAGAAATCATTCTCTTGGTTAAAGCAAGTCAGAGGGCAGCTGGGCATTTTTTTTTAATTGATTTTTTACAGAGAGAGAGAGAAAGTCAGAAACATCGATGAGAGAGAGACATCGATCAGCCGCCTCCTGCACACCTCACAGTGGAGATGTGCCTGCAAGCAAGGTACATGCCCCCGATTGGAACCGAACCCAGGACCCTTCAGTCCGTAGGCCGACGCTCTATCCACTGAGCCAAACTGGTCTCGGTCAGACTGCACCTCTTGGTTGGAGGAGTGCATGAGGTTGCAGGGATGGAGGAGATGGTTGGCACCGTCTCACAGATGACCCACTTCCACACTCCATGCTGGACCCAGAGCTCCTGCAACAATGAGTGACCCAATGGATTGGCAACATGGGTGAGGCTCCTGCTTTCAGAAGAAAATAACTCACTTTTCTTACTTTTGAGGAAAGAATTGAAGTCCCCTTTAAGACTAACCTGAAAATATTAGGAAGTGAGAGGGGAGCAGAGATGAGAAATTGCGTTGAGATGGGAAGGGGACAATGCATTCTGAGTTCTGCCAGGCACAACTCCGACCTATCAGGTAGGCCAAGGTCATGTTTCTATTTGGATTTTGCTAAAAGGGCTGCTTTTTATGTTTGTTGAGTGACTATTAGTTACCACATCTCACTAAGTCTGTTTTTGATCTGAAGATGTGTGGAGTGAGCACAGGAAACATGAAGCACGGAGGCTTCTCTGTCCCACAATGAGAGGCGATAACATGAGCATGATACTTGGGCTGGAAAGAGTGGGAGAAAGACAGGAGAGGAACCTCCATGCTGAAACCCTAGAACAGCACAGTCTGTGAATCCTGTGAAATCTGCCCTCAGTCAGGGTGGCCTTGGGACTCCCTGAGGAGGTGCTAAAGGTCTCTGGCCATTGCTCTTTTTCTCTCTGTTCATTGGGAAGAGGTCTGGTAGAGAATTGCTGGGGTTGCTTTGAGAATTATATTTTGGGGTGTGTGTCGCATTTATATAATTTTCTAAACTGTTTGCTTCTGGTCCTGCAGGGAAAAAGCATCTGAAGATAAGGACTTAGCTTGGAGTAAGGAGAAGTTGAGGCACTTCTCTCTAGTGGTAGCTCAGAGCCTGGGGTCTCCTGTGTACCCAGAGTGTGAATGAGACTCCCTATTATGCCTGCTTTACAGTCTTCTTGGGAGTAGCAATGCACTTTGCATGTGTAATACATAGTTCTCCCAGGCTGGATTACATCAAGTTCAAGCCTCATTATGCTATTATTCATAGAATTGATTCCAAGACCTTGAAATCAATAGTAGATAAACTCTTTTGGTTTAAATATTGTTCCATTCAGTACCTTGAGGGATTGTTTATTTGGGGATTTATAAAGTAAGTGTAAGAATTTACTTTATGTGGAATATTTGACCAAGGACTTTTAAAAATATATATTTTATTGATTCAGAGTTCAGGAA
Organism: Lasiurus cinereus; assembly: GCA_011751065.1. Lineage (NCBI taxonomy): Eukaryota > Metazoa > Chordata > Mammalia > Chiroptera > Vespertilionidae > Lasiurus > Lasiurus cinereus. Next base: position 64,901,758 of record JAAGEH010000041.1, read on the forward strand.
GGGAGAGGGAGAGTTAGAAACATCAGTGATGAGAGAGAATTATTGATTGGCTGCCTCATGCACACCCCCTTCTGGGGATTGAGCCCCTGACACTAGCATGTGAATTGAACCTTGAATTCCTGGCTTATAGGTCTATGCTGAACCATGCGGGCCAGGTGACAAAGGACTTTTTGATTATAACTTTAATCTCTCAATCTTTGAGTGCATGAGGATCTGCTATGAAACAACACTCGCAGAATTCTTAAGGTGGCATGCCCCATAGTAAAGTTTTATAATGATTTCCCAGTGGAAAAACTGTGGAGGTGATGGTTAGAAATAAGATAGATGAAGTAATAATGACTGATGTTGACCTTACCGTGGTGGTCTTGCTGCTTGTATTAGTTTCCCATTGCCGCTATAACAAATTATCATGCCTGTAGTGGCTGAAAACAGCACACATTTATTCTCTGATAGTTGTGGAGGTCAGGAGTATAAAATGGGCCAGCAGGAATGTGCTCCTGTGGAGGCCCCCGAGAAGAATCCATCTCTGACTTTGCCAGCGGCGAAGGCTGCCTGCATTCCTTGGCTTGTGGTCGCACATCACTCCATCTCTGCTGCTGTCATCACGGCTCTCTCCTAGGAGGACCCTTGTTAATGCCTGGGGCCGGCCTAGACCATCCGGGGTAATCTTCCCTTTGTACGATCATTAACTTAATCACACCCCCGAAGTCAAGGCTCTTGATATTTAAGGGACATTATTCTCACATAGTATTAGTTGCAGGTGTTTATACAGTCTGTTCTGCTAGACGTTCAATAGGAAAAGTGGTATCAGTGTAATGGTGAATTTTAAATTTTTTAAAAATATATTTTATTGATTTTTTTTTTACAGCCAGGAACATCGATGAGAGAGAAACATTGATCAGCTGCCTCCTGCACACCCCGCACTGGGGATGTGCCCGAAACCAAGGTACATGCCCTTGACCGGAATCGAACCCGGGACCCTTCATGCCGCAGGCTGACTCTCTATCCACTGAGTCACACCGGTTTTGGCGAAATGGTGATTTTTAATTGAACGCTTTAGTGTTGTTGTTGTTGTTGTTGTTTTTAAAGGGAGCAAGCTTGTCCTGAAGCAAAGAGAAAAACTTTGTGAAATATGAAGACTTGAATTAAAAAGCTGAAATTCCCACAGAATGCTTTATTTTAGAGCAAAACGTGACGGATAAGAGGGCTGTAACAATTTATTTTGTTTTAAGCTCTTTGGTGAAGCTGTAAGGAAATACTAGTAGAGAACCTGAAAATAGATTTTTCCTATTGTTAAAAACAATGTATTACTTGATGAAGAGGGTTTACATCTTGGATTATGAATTTCATTTTGATGAAGCTGATCTCTGTTTAGATGCAATCTATGTCTCAAAACCAGAAATTAAAGAAATTGAATTAAAAATTTAAGATGGAAAGTAGGGAAAGCTTTGATGCCGGTAGCAAATACCAGTGGCAATTTAACAACTCTATTTGTAGAAGAGTAACTAGTTGTTACTATTTTTGTCAGTTCTCTGGTTAAAATTTCATGTTTGGAGTGGTCTGCCCTGAACCTATTTTCCCCAAAGCGCTGCTGCTTTTAATGTGTGGTTTTCCGAAATGTGAGGTCTATCAGGAACATATATGTGACATTACAACAGCAAGAGCTTCATTTGCATTTCAAAGCCACAGTTAATCCACCTCACAGGAACAGACAGATACAGTTTCAGTAATAATTGCCAATTTCGTTTTTCCCGAAAAGTCTCATCAGAGGACGATACTGGTCTCAACAAGACTGGGAGAACATTTAGGCAATTTTTGGAGGATTTGGACAAATTTTGCTGTAGATTGCCTTTGAGGTATTTAGAAGAAATGAAGAGGCGTTATTTAGGTAAGAGAGAATGGAATGAAGATTCAGAAAGTGGGTCCAGCACTCGACAGATATTGGTTGCATTGGTTCATGGGTTTCACAGGAAGCGTACGTGTGATTGTCTACTCACCGCCAAATGGCTTTGATGCTGGCCTGTTTGTTGGGGTCCTTTAGCGTCTCCTGGGGAGCTCTGAGACCGCCAGGATGACAGCAATCCTTTCTTCGGGGGGGAAAGTATGCACCAGGCTTCTGACCAGCCCGTGTTTCCCCATCTCCCTTAGCTGTCTAGCACTCACCTGCCAGTGATGAGAATTGATGTAGAAAAAGCCACCTTCAGCACAAAGGACGCAGATCCTTTAGGCTGTCTGCAGGAGACCAGCCGTGGGAAGAAATCTAGGTTCCTTCCATTTGGGCAAGAGCAATTTCCTTTTAAGTTCAGAAGTGCTTATTCTTAAACCAAGCCAGAGGGAGGGAGTGGAGGAGGGAAAAGGGGGAGACTCGGACTTTGCCTGCAGCCCTTCGGATTTATTTGGGGTGAGTTAGCACCAACTGGGCATGGGAAGCGATGCCAGGCACACAGACCCCCGCACCTCAAGTGGGACCAGGCATGGACCCCACTCCTCCTGTGTGCCTCAGCGTCGAAGAGAGGAGCGAAGAGGGCGAAAGGAGGTGAACCTTGGCTAGGTAGCGAGAGCAGTCAGAAAATGGGAGTTTTAATTGAAATCATATCCCCAGCGTTTTACGTTTCAAAAGTTGTTAGCGTGACAGAGGGTGCATTTTCTGGTGACGCCTGTTATTACTGTCATGCTGACTGCTCTGAAGCTTACATGTGGGCCCCGAGCCGCTGAGCTGGGGGATGGGGGTGGCGCTGGCAGAAGGAGCCTCAGCCTCCCAACGCTCCCCAGGAACCAGCCTCTGGCCGCCCTCCCTGCCTCTGGCTGGGGGATCCCGAGCTTGGACCCCCAATCCTTCTCTCCAGCACCTGGCGGCGATGCTGCTGTTTGTCCCCTCCTCTTCCCACACAGACCTCTTGGGTCATCATCAGCATCTTGTCCACGAGAGGGGCTGCATTGATCTGTGTGGCTCGTGGGGCGCACAGACAAGTCTGCTTTGAGGTCTCTGCCGGAGCTAGAGAATTCCCAGGGTGCCCCGGGCCTCCTTCTGAGAAGGGTCATAGCTGAAAGGCTCCCGACCTTGACTCTGTGTTTGAATGTCCCGGGGAGTCTCCGGAGTCAGTGGGTTGAATGTGGGGCTTGAGCCTCTGCAGCGTTAACCGCCTCCAGGTGATGCCAATGCTGCTGGTGCAGGCGCCGCATTGGGCTAGCGAGCGCTCAGCTGGGAACCGGTTAGAGGAGGCTCTAAGCTGCGTATTTTTTTTTTTTAGAAAGAAAAATCCAAGGAGAGTCAACTCCAAGGCGCCCTCTCTCTAGGCTGAGCCTGGGCCTTGGCGCTTCGCGGGACAAAGCCCGAGAGGAGGAGAAATCTCACCCACCGCCTGCCCGGAGAGCTCAGGCCTGGCAGGGGTGGTCGGGAGGACAGGACCCACGCAGGCAGCCGGCAATCCCGCGTTCCAGCTCATTGCTGCTGAAGCGCCCACGAGGGGTACCGACTGCGAGTGCTGGGCCGTGGGAAGAACACTGCTTCCAAGTAAGATCTCTCTCTTTTTAACAAGAGAAACGCTTCCATTCCTCATGTGCTTATTGCAGAAGGCAGTGGTTCTCAACCTGTGGGTCGCGACCCCTTTGGGGGTCGAACGACCCTTTCACAGGGGTCGCCTAAGACCATGGGAAAATGCAGATATTGACATCACGATGCATCACAGTAGCAACATTTCATGGTTGGGGGTCATCACCACATGAACTGTGTGCAAGGGTCGCGGCCTTAGGAAGGTTGAGAACCGCTAGCAGAAGGCATCTCCTGTCAGCTTGCTTACTTGCTGTTATACGTGTCTAGGTGTGAGATTTGACTTTGGTTCATGGTACAGCAGAAGTACAATGCGCCCTCTCATTGGTTTAGCATCATTTTAATGAGCAATTGTTACACGAAAAGCTCCATGTATCCTATGTTAGATGAGGTCTCAGTATAAATAGTAAAGTTTTCCGAAGATGGAGAACACACATCAAGCAAACAAAAAAAAAAACAAAACACACAGGCCGAAACCGGTTTGGCTCAGTTGGTAGAACATCGGCCTGCGGACTGAAGGGTCCCGGGTTCGATTCCGGTCGGGGGCACGTGCCTTGGTTGGGGGCACGTGCCTTGGTTGCGGGCACATCCCCGGGAGCGGGTGTGCAGGAAGCGACTGATCTATGATTTTCTCTCATCGATGTTTCTCTCTGTCTCTCTCCCTTCCTCTCTGTAAAAAATCAATAAAATATATTAAAAACAAAACAAAAAACACACACAGTGAGGCTGTTCAGAGGCACTGAGATCAGCACAGGGGAGGCCTGTGGAGGGCAGTGCTCTCTCCTGCCCGCACCCCTCCTACTCTCTGCCACTCACCCACGTTTCCAGCGCTTCCTTTTGCAAACAAAGTGACCCTCAGAGGGAAAGGGCTCCTGCGTGGGCATCCTGGGAGATGACCCATCACCCAGGATTGACTCGGCCAAGCGCCCCCAGGGCCCCTTGCACCTCCGGGAAGGTCTCCGCAGGCCCTGCGCCCACAGGAAGGAGCAGGTGGGTGGAATTGAACCAACACAGCAGCCTGATTGTAGCGAGACGGGCCGCTCGTGAAAACACTGAACTGAGGGATCTCTGCTGATTCCTTTAACTCTCACCCCAGGCAGCAATAGAATTCCGTCAATGCCAGTTCAGGAAAAAAAAGAAAAGAGTAATTCTCTTTCAAGCTTGAGTTGGGGTGTTCTGATAGTCTCTCAAGAAGAGCTCTTTTCTATGGCCATCTAACCACTGTGCGTACACCTGAAACTAATACAAAATAATATTGAATGTAAACTAATTTTAAAAAATTTAAAAAATGAAGCTGTGTAGATATCAGAGGGAAAGAGGAGTTGGAAAAGGGGAGGGGAGGGAAGGGATGGAAAGAGGCTTTGCTTGGGATGATGGGTGCAGATGCTATTTGGTGGAGTTGTATACTTGAAACCTGTGTGGTGTTGTGAGCCAGTGTCACCGTGATGAATTCAATTAAAAGGAAAAAGAAACAATAAAAAACATCAACATACTTCCTGCTCTAATCTCAGGGGGGCAGGGAAGGAGCTCCCCAATCTTCCTTTGTTGCTTTTATTTATTATTTTTTTTAGTCTTCACTTTTGGCCTGTTTTATTTTTGCCGAATCCAGGACTCATTTAAGTTTGCCAGAGTGAAATTTGCTTTTTCTTTTCTTATTGTGTTACATGTATACATATCTCCCCATTGCCCCCCCCACCCCCTCCCAGGCATACCCCAACCCCCCAGTGTCTTATGTTCATTGGTTGTGCTTATATGCATGCATACAAGTCCTTTGGTTGATCTCTTATCTCCCCTACCTCTCCTTAACCTTCCTGCTGTAATTTGACAGTCTGTTTGATGCTTTACCGCCTCTGTGTCTACCCTTTTGTTCATCAGTTTATAATGATCTTCATGATCCACCAATGAGTGAGATCACCTTTGTTGCTCTAGAGGGGCTGCGTTTGGAGAAAGGAGTTAGCATGACCCTCTCTCTACACATCACTGCTTTAGGCCCCAGCTCAGGGTCTGGGGGAAAAGCAAGTCTGTGGTTTCTGCATTTCAGTTACCGAGAAGCTTTGCAGCGAGGGAGCAGGAGTAGGCGGGAGGGGATTATTTCCTCCTTCCAGGCATCCTCCTGGCCCCGGGGCATCCTGGGGATTAGCCCAGGGGAAGCCCCTCTGACTGTCTGAGGCTCAGGGTGTTGGGTGGGAGAGGGCTCTGTCTTCCCTGGCCCTGGGAGGAAAGAAATCCCGTTCAGTCGGACTTTCCTTGTAAATATTTCAGTACCAACAGGACCGAATACGATGACTTAAGAAGCCGAGCTGGGTGGCAGTCAGGCTAACAGGCCTGTCACTCTGTCTCTCTCCTGCACCCCGAACATTCCTGCCTGCAGTGAGAAGCGAGAATGTTGTTTTTTCGGCTCGGCTCTTGGCAGGTGTGTAACGTGACTCCTGATAGCAGCACCGCCGATTACATGCGTCTCTAAGACCGTTGCTGAAGCTCTTGGCATGTTATTGCATGTCTGCAGGTGTTAGGTAATTGGATTAATGCGGAGCCGGAGGAATGTCTGCTCCCGGCTCCGAGAGACACCGAGGAAAGACCAAGTCCCGGCCCAGAGTGACCTGGAATGCACGCTGACCGGCCCGCGCTCCCACGTGAAGCCGGATCGGAGCCCTCATGTTGACAACGAAGTGCTGCGAGCGATCACCTTCGCCGGGAAGGCTGATCCCAAGCGAAATACAGTAACAGTGGCCTTGCGAGGCGGGCGGCAAGGAGCTTGGGCCTGGGGTTTGATCCTCTTCCAAGAGCAGCGCAGACAACTTGAGCGTGAGCCTTCCTATCGTGCCGCCCGTGAGCCCTGCAATCCTAGGTGTTTAGTAATAATAATACTTTGTGAAAGGCCTTGGGAAACAGAAGAGGATGATAGCTTCCCAGTGGAAGTGCCCGGACCGCAAGAGGATCCTGGATCATCGGGCCTCTTGCCAATGAAGTCCCCCCTCCATTGTAAAAAGACACAGGCCTCCTGGAATACGCCCCAGACAGCCCTGAGCAAGGGCTCGCAGCCCACGGCAACGGTGCCCCGTGCCCAGAAGTGGCTGTTCTCGGGGGTCATTTCGTCCTCCTGGCTAATTAAAACCTATGATGCCCTCCGGGAGCAGAGAGCCATACTCCCATCGGAGGAGATAAAACCTAATGGGTTGGCCTTCTACCCCGACCCTCTTTCTCATCTTTACTGCTCAGAAGGGAGGTGGGCCATTTGGAGACGGTCCAAATGGAAGGGAGGAAGCGGTGGAAAGGCCAGTCTCGTGCAGAAAGGCAGAGGAATTGGGGCCGCTTCGCTGACATCCTGGAGGGGTAACTCGTAGTTCACAGGGATCACTGACGGCCGGCGGGGAGAGCAGAAAGGGGAGAGGGTAGGGCAGAACCAGTCAAGGCTGGCAGAGCGGGAGCTGGAAGGGCTCGTAAGGCAGAGGAAGTAAGAAATCTGTGCGAGAGAGGAGCATGGCCACAGGGCCACGCATTCCACCAAATGTGCTGGTCCCAACGAGGAGCTAGTCCCGGATGTGTGGGGATGGCCAAGCGACCGGGACATGTTTTCCGTTTTCAGAGCGTGGTCTTCTAGACAAACAGGGCATGTAACGGTAACACTCCGGGTGTGTGAACACGGATGGCTGTGAGAGCTCATGTGGGGGGGGGCATTTCAGCAGCCTGGGGCCAGAGCAGGGCAGGTGTTTGTGGGAAGGTGTGACTCCCCTTTGGAGGCCACCAGCCCTTCTTGTGACGATGGATGGGCTTCCGGTCGACCAGCCAGCTGGCTTTCCAGCTCTCAGTGGGGAAGAAGTCATGCAGTGGTACCTCGAGATACGAGTGCCCTAACATACGAGGTTTTTGAGATACGAGCCGTCGAGCGAGCGATTTTTGCTTTGAAATACGAGCAACATTTGAGTTAGGAGTCATCGCGCAGATCGGCCGGCTGCACACGACCCACCAGATTACCTCGACTAGAGCGTCTCATAGTTTCTCGCCTCAAGGTTACAGAACGAATTAAACTCGTATCTCGAGGTACCACTGTACTGGGGATGGAGGATGCTGCTAGTTTGCACCTTTGGCTGTTTGGGGCTGTAGGTGAGCGGAAAGGGGAAGTCCGAAGGGCTGCTGTGGTCACCTTGCCATGAGGGCCTTCCATGATCTGGAGGAAGGAGGACTCCGTGGGGCATGTCGGGAAAAGGAGGTGTGGGTAGACAGGGTGTGGGGAGGAGAGGAACAGGGACCTGTGAACAGAACACAAACAGAGGAATAGCAACAGCAATCAGCTTTCAAAGGAAAGGTGGCAGACTGGAGGGCCGTGGGCAGCAGAGTGCTCAGAGCCTTTATCATTCAGATGGCAGTGCGGTGGGCAGGGGTCTGCCCAAGAGAAGGTCAGGAGAAGACGGGGCAGAGGACTTAGGTGGGGGAGGCAGCCCAGCCTAGGCTGAGGAGGGCCGTTCTCTGTAGATCACGCAGGAAGAGCAGGCCCAGCGAGCAGGGGGAGTGGAACTCAGCAGGTCAGAGGAGGAAGCTCAGGGCAGTGTCTTACAATTTTCCAGGGACAGAAAGGAGCTGGGTTCATCTAGATCAGTGGTTCTCAACCTGTGGGTCTCGACCCCTTGGAGGGTCGAACGACCCTTTTATAGGGGTTGCCTAAGACTATCGGAAAACACCTATTTCCTATGGTCTTAGGAACCAACACACCGCTCCTCCGTGTAGCAAAGTGTAGCAATGTAGTTTACGGTTGTCATATTAAGACTGTTACCCATGCTACACCACGATTCAAGACAAAATTTCATTTATTTGTAATTAAAAATAAATAGTTCACAATATATAATTACATATTGTTTTTGTGATTAATCACTATGCTTTAATTATGTTCAATTTGTAACAACGAAAATACATCCTGCATATTTGCATTGTATGCAAATAACAGTAGCAAAATTACAGCTATGAAGTAGCAATGAAAATAATTTTATGGTTGGGGTCACCACCGCATGAGGAGCTGTCTTAAAGGGTCGCGGCATTAGGAAGGTTGAGAACCACTGATCTAGATGAAAATAGGAATCCAGGAGGACGAATGAGACGAAAAATGCTTGCTTTTCAATCTGCATTAAAAGGCTGAAAATGAAATGTGCTGTTTGAGGAACTGATTGACCACTTGAAAAGTCTGTTATCACATGAATCCAAACGATTGAACGAGAAAAGGTTCTTACAGACTGGAAGCTCCACCCCGTTAGTTTACACCGAGGAATCTGAGGGGGAACAGGGCTAATCCCCAGGCACACAGAGACTGGGCAGACAGGACTACCCTGCCATCCTAGAAGGGTAAGAGATGGGGTCCCTCATGGGTATGAGGGAAGGAGGAGCAACTTCTGTGTGCTCCCTAATGGTACTGAAAGTATTCATCAACCAGGGCATCTTAGAGGTAAGGGCCAGCAGTGCAAGGCATTGTGGGAGAGGGGGAACATCCAATTCTATCAGGCAGAGAGAAGAGTTGAGTTCCTGGGAAATCAGTTGATGGAGAAACCACTGTGGTGGGCACAGTCCAGGGAAGTTTTGAAGAGGAGCTTGGACAATACAAAGCTGGATGTGTGTGCATGTGTGCATGCATGCATGTGTGTATGTATGTGTATGCTTGCATGTGTGAGGGCAGTTAGGAGAGGAGAGGATCATCCACAAGGCACTTGGAGACCACTTATGTGGTAAATCCTGGTACAACTCTATTTGTGACGCATGAAAATGCATGACTGATTGTGATGGGATAGGCCAGTGGTCCGCGAACTCATTAGTCAGCCGTGAGCCGCGGTTTGCTGACCACTGGTACAGGCTGATGTTTCCCCTGCAAGCATTTAGGTCCACTGAAAGCGGAGCAGAATTACCATTTCCTTCAGCTGAATCGGCGGAAAATCTGTTCCCCATATTCTTAACTTTCAGTTGGTCTCATTGGTGACCTGGGGTGTCTTGTTAGGTAGCTATTTCTACTTAAGCCAATTGTAATGCTATCGCTCAGGTAACATCTGGAGCTCCTTTCAGCTCCGAGGCTAATCTCCTAAGGGGAGTTCATGTGCCCACAAATGGTTGGCAGGATTCTTCGGGCCAGGAAGGAAAAGGGTCCTCATCAGATTCCCTCTGTTCTTGGTCAACTTCTTCCGGAAGCTACTGCCTTCCCTCGGAAGCCACTGGGAGCGCAGAGTCACTCTACACTCAAAATCTTTCCGTGCCCAAAGACATTTGGGCACAGATGGAATTACTGCATCACCGGCCAATTTCTTCACCTCTTTTACACACTTTGTCTCGTAAAGCAGCATGCTGAAAGATCTCAGCGCTACCCAAGATGGCAAAAGGAAAGTGTGGCTTCCTCATCTGCCTGGGGAAATCTGTCCAAGGACCTTTCCCCTTCCCCTGCACAGCCACAGGGTCCCTGCCTCTTACCCCAAGCTGCCTCACCTTCCTCCCCTTCCTCAGGCCAGTGCTGGTTCTGCTGCAGAACTCCCAGCAGGAGGATCACTGTCTGCAGCCCTTCCTGGGAGATGGTTTACCCGTCAAACCGCCGGACCTGGGCATCCTCTGGCAAAAAGGGACTGAAATCTGAATTGTAAACAGTAACAAGAACCAGAAATGCCATTTACATACCCAAACTAGACTAATAAATATTTCCTGGTGACTAGAAGGTCTTGTAGGATATGTATTGAATAAAGAGATTGAATTGGATCACAATTTCCATTACTGATCTATGCCATCAGTACAAAAAGTTAATTAAATCAGACAGAAATTCGACTTCATTATCCTCTTTGCTCTGCTGCTATTATTTCATCCAAACCTTTTTTGCTCGGAGACACGGCAGAGGCGAGTTTTAATCCAGACACTCAGTTAACCAAATTGCTGACGTTTTCCTGCTGCCCGCAAAGTGCTCCGGGCACACAGGCAGCTTGTCCCTCCCCTCCCCTGGCTGGCACAGCACGGAGGGCAAAATGGAGGAAATGGGCAGAGCTTCGTTTTCAGTCCGTGCTAAGGGCTCGGATCAGTCTTGCTTCTCTTCCTCTGGAAAAGAGAAGAAATGAAAGAAGGCCTTCTTTCTGTAAAATTGGATCTCATTCTCCAAAGGGGCGGAAGCCCCTGGATTGCAGATGAAAAGGGCTTAATCTTCTCCGAGAATAATCCGGGACAGGGAGGTGGCGGTGAATGGCCTTCTTTGTAACTTCAAGCCTTTCTCCCCAGTGACCTCCAGGAGGACAGAGGGAGGCATCCGGGGGTCAGGGATCGAGTCAGCAAGAAGCAGGGAGATAGGGAAGGCAATGAGAGTTGGGAGTGGAAACCTATGCTGTGGCCCCTTTTACTCGCATCCTGCCTGGCCTGTGCTCGGTGAGGCTTCCTGCTTTCCCTCCATCTTCTCCAAATGGGAGGACCAAGATGGAAGAGGCAGCCCTAGGGTAGAGCTCCACGCTCAGAAGTGACTGTGGACTCATCTAACCATCCGTCATTCAGAAAGTGTTAAGGATTCGCCATGTATTGAGCCCAATTCCAAGGCTGGAGGTACAGAGATGAATGATTCCCAGGGGGTATGTCCAAGGAGCACCCAGTCTGAGGGCCCAGGATGAAGCTGCATCTGGCCAGCACTCTTAAGATTCTGGCTCCATTGCTGATTTACTGCTTCAGTCTTTGGTCATGAATCGGGAACATCAGTGTCTTATAAGATGATGGAAATGGATTTAACCTGCATAAGCAAGAGAAGTGAATTTAGGTAGAGGCTCAGCCTCAGGGCGGAGCTTAGAGTGAGGCGAGGCAAGCAAGCAGCTATGGCATAGCATTCATGGAAGTATCACAGCGTCACACTAGTGTGAGGTCTTTGTACAAGCCATTTCCACTCTCTGAGGACATGCCTCGCTCTCAGAGTTGTTGAAAAATTAATGGTATAATCCTTATAAAAGCACATTAGAAACTATAAATGATATGTCAATACATGTTGGTGGTAACAATAGTAGTAATAATTGTTTGTGATGTTTCCATGAATCACAATTATATTAATAATAACCACAACCAAAACATTCTTTTGTGTTAAGTACAACCCATTATATTAGAAAATTCAACAAAGAAACCTAAGGTCTGGCTCTACACTTGAGAAGAGGCATTCGTTAAATACAATACAGTGGTGAAGTGCAGAAATATTTTGAGTGATGAACTCAGACTTGAATGTTAACTCCAGGTTTGTCACCTACAAATGATTAGCCTCTAAAGCAGCGGTTCTCAACCTTCCTAATGCCACGTCCCTTTAATGCAGTTCCTCATGTTGTAGCAACGAAAATGATTTTATGGTTGGGGGTCACCACCACATGAGGAACTGCATTAAAGGGACGTGGCATTAGGAAGGTTGAGAACCACTGCTCTAAAGTCTCAGTTTTCTTATTTGCGAAAAGAGGAAAACAGTCACAGACTCGTAGGGTTGCTACTGCGGGTTAAATGAGATAATGTGTGTGACGCTCACCATCCCGGAGGCCGTTGGAGGCACTACATGGATGGAGTACTGTGGTGAGGGGGTGACTGCAGCAAAACCCATGCCGCAGGCCAGACTGTCTCTGGAGAGTCTGCTTTTCCAGGTTTCCTCAGCTGAGATCGTATCACTCAGCTCTCTGACTCAGGATGTTTGCTCTCTAGGCCTGATGTTAGGAATTATTATACCGAACATTCTCCCTCTCATAAGTTTTTCCAGAATTGCTGCTGAGGTGGAAGTACCCCAAACTTAAAGACTTGAACTTTTCCTTGAAAAATAGAAACTAGAAACTGCATTAATGGATTAGGTCATGATTGCTTTAGCAAGTTTTGTATCTACCTTAAATATTATTTTAAATTGGCGATTTCAAGAATTCCTTTGAAAAGCACCGAATCTCACATCATCGTGACCAACTCCTGACTGCCAGAGGCCAGCTCTCTGCTTCATCCAATGAGACCGGCCTTGGTAATTCTGTTGTGAAGGTGAAAGTGAAGAGAGAAAGGTAAACTTCGCTGCCTTTCTCTTCCTCTGATTGCCAGAAGCTTGAGGATGCGCAGGGCTGGTCTGGGCCCCCGGGTGCAGGGCATGGTGTGTGCCCAGAGTTGGGAAAGCCACATGAGGCTCTCAGGGTCGGGTTTGAAGAAGAAGTGTTGTCTGAGCCCCACTAGAGGGACCAGGTTTGGCACCAAGGAAAGGGCCTCACCCCAGGCCTCAGAGGGGTCAGACAGAACAAGTACAGGTGCAGGGCAAGACGCAGTGGCTCAGGAAGGGACAAAAGAGTTGAACACCCACTGGCCCCATCAGAACTGCAGGTAACACAGACGCAGCAATAGCTCCTGGCTGGTGCGAAGGCAACAGCATCGCACACAGGGTAGGGGAACTCACTTCCGCTGCTCAGAATTGCTTCGAGGCATGCAGACATCCACAGGTGAGAATGATTATGTCTCATCGAGTTCCCTCTTTCTGGCAGGAGTATCTCCGTCCCTCATCTGGTATCTATCAGTTCCTATTGGCCGGTGCCTAATCCGACTTTATGGCATTGAGCAGGCCTTGAGAAAAAAATTTGGTGAATGAATGAAGGTGAGAGTATAATGAGCCTGAGGCATGTCCTGGCCACAGTGTCCTAAGAAAGGGATTCTTAATGATGGGGAGCCACCAGGAAGAAGGGGTTTCTCTTCACCAGGAAGAAGGGGTGTGGGTACCATGGATCTGTCTTTAGCAATAAAACGTAGTTAATTAGATCAGTGGAGGGATGTTCTCTCCATGTCATGGGATGCGTTTTGTTGCTCCAAGAGGATGAAAGTTGAAGACCGGGTTGTGTGCTATCAAGATTCGTGTGTTAATTCTTTCCTTGAATTTGAATTTAGAAATAAATGTGTTTCTAATGATGGATTTACGTGCTGTGGATTTGTAGCTAATAACCATATTAAACTAATGTGCTTTCCCTTTATTCTTAGCAATCAGTACACTTAAAACTTAAATTAGAACCCAACAGTGGTGCTAAACTTGCTTTAGTGCCTGATAATTCCATCCTTGTCTTAACTCTATATCATGTCTTTATCTTGGGATCATAGGGTGTTTTTTTTTTTTTTTCCATACAACCGCAATATATTTGTAAGCATTTCTTTGTATTTCAATTTCTGGGTAGATTTTTTTCCCTCAGAAAAATTATGATTGTTCACATAGTTCAAGAATGCCAATTTTAATTAGCCTTCTGCTTCCCAGAGCTTACAAGCCTCTAGTGGTCACTAAAGTTGAAGGAATCGATGGCCAATAGTGATGTCCAGCTCAGTGGTCGGCAAACTGCGGCTCGCGAGTCACGGTTTGCTGCTCTGTTGACTAATGAGTTTGCCGACCACTGGTCTAGCTCAGCCCTCCATTTATTACTGGAACCCCAGCTCCCTTCTCCATCCTTGTCCTGGTTCAAGGGCAGGGCCCACAAAGTGCAGTTCTAGGCAACAGCAGGCTTAGATGGTACCCCTCTTGCCTCGGGGAGATTTCGCACTCACCCATTCTTTTCCATAAGACCTTTGGCCGGACAAATACCTCACATTCTTCCCTGCTGAAAGTTCTACAGGAAATGCAATTTACTTTCCTTGTTTCCCTCTGTTGTTTCGGAGAGCTATGTAATACCGGTGAGGGCGGCAGGAAGATAAAAGCAGGAGTTCAGGACTTATATTGGAAACTGGCCAACAGGGCTGAATTTCACCTTTCCTCTCTTGCCTTCCCTAATTGCAAAACCCCACAGGGAGGTGGGGGAGACTAGTTGATACCTAAGGTGCTTTGTATAATTCCCTCGACACTTTATCTCTATCTTGCTTGTTGACACCCAGCAAATTCTGATACAGTGATTTTTCTCCTATCTTTTAAATAAATCATAACATAAGACAATCATCATTAACTATAAATTCAGGACATGGCTGGAGATGATTGTGGTGAGCAGGTAGTCATGGCAATAGCAATATGTCTAAAAGGAAACAAAGAGATGAAGTAATTTGCTCAAGGTCGCAAAATAAGAGTAAGAGAAGCAGCGATCCAAGCTCAGGCCTTCCTAACCCTCAAATCTGTGCTTCGAAACACTTTAAAAATTACCAAGTGGAGAAGAGCATTTGTGAAGGTCAAGGGGACTGTCCTGAGTGGTGACATCATAATTAAACATAATTTCACCCCCAAAACTGGACTCCGAGAGTGAGCTGAAGTGCTGCCATGGGAACATGACAGATTCATGCCAGTCTCCATGGAGCCAAGGGCATCAACCTTGCTATCTTGAATGGGTTTTTCAGTTACTTCAAAATTAGGATAACAGGACATCTTGAAAGTAGGAAATGCAAGTCCTTTGTTCCAGTGGTTGTATTAAAAGTCTTTATCCTAAGGAAATAATCAAGAGTGGTACACACAGTTGTGCATACAAGATGTTCACTTCTGAGTTGTTTATGACATCCAAAATGATGGACTGAACCAACGGGCAGAAGGAAGTTTGAGCCAATTACACACACAGACACCGTCGGACCTTAGCCACTAAACCTTTTTCTGATTTTATCGTTTGGTTTGTCAAGGACAACTACTTTCTTCTTTAATCCTTCTCTGAAGGTGCATTTTTATGGATCTTTAGAAAGAGAAGAAGGGAGAGGGAGAGAGAAAATTCCATTGGTGGCCTTCCGGACACACTCCAACTAGGGAACAACACAAAACCTAGGTTTGTGCGCTGCCTGGGAATCGAACCCACAGCCTTTTAGTGTATGGGACGATACCCCAACCAACTGCGCCTCCCAGCCAGGGTTGCCACTACATCTGTATTGTGGGACCATATATAGTGAGGGGGATGGTTTCTTGCATGATTGCTGGGGGAAAGGCAGGATACAAGAGGCATTATTTTTATTTTTAAAAAGCAGTTTTAAGAAAAAGACTTGGGCAAGCAAAATGTTCCCTCTGCTTGGCGAGGTGGGACTGCAGGTGACTTTAGTTTTCCTCTTTCTGCTCCTTTTTCCAGTCTTCGTGCTTCTCTTTCCACTTTTCCCCAGCCTTTCTGGAATGATCAAGCATTGCTTTTGAACCAGAAAAAAAATCATCAAATAAATGTCATTTATTAAAAATAAGAAGCCAACTCCTACCCTCCAGCACTCAGCCCAGGACATCCGTGGGGTATGAATGCTGCAAATGCCCTGAGTCTCAGTCAGGAGCTCTACCAGACAGCTATTGGCAGACACCCCCTCTCTCAGTCCCTCTCACCAGGACCCCAGGACCGGCCCAGTGAGATGGGCTGGAAGACAGATTGAGTATCACCTTCCCTACAAGGCTGAGCCCCTGATCTGATCTCCCACACCGGACCCCTTCCTCTGGAAGAAAGTTCCTCCCCCACCCAGAGCCCTGCCTCCAGAGGGGTGTCCCTCATTCCCCACAGGCTGAGGACTTCTCCTGCTGGGGGATGCGGTGATTGTCAGCACTGACCTTTCCCGGCTTCCAGGAGACCTCATGCTGGAGACCCCTTGCAGGCTGTGACATGCTTGCGTTTGTCCGAATCTGCACTGGGTAACACCCCAGCTCCCCTTCGCTGCATCTCGATGAATCAGTAGCATCTTTATGAATCAGTAATCCATCTTGACAATACATTATAGGTCAAGGACCACCTACCCAGAGTGAGCTATTGGTCACACTCCCCTCTCTCTGTCCTGCTGTGCTCACGGTGTAAAAGGCACTGCTTCGACAGGCCCCATGTTGTAACAGCAGTGTTATAACTAGCAGCGTTTTAACTACCAGTGTGAACCAGCAGGCTAACTGCTTTTAAGGAGCAGTAGCTGTCAGCCTTTAGGAATACAGTGGTACCTCGAGATACGAGTGCCCTGACATACGAGATTTTTGAGATACGAGCCATCGAGCGAGAGATTTTTGCTTTGAAATACGAGCAACATTTGAGATAGGAGTCATTGCGACTCGAGCATCTCATAGTTTCCCACGCCTCAAGGTTATGGCACGAATGAAACTCGTATCTCGAGGTGCCACTGTACTGTCATTCATGATGCTCTGACAAGTGCCAGCCTCTTCTCTCTGCCTGGTCGGAGTCCAGACCCTGGCACACTGGCCACCTGTGCAGCTAGCCCAGGCGTGGGGAGGGATGGCACCCTGAGCTGGAGAGAGGCAGGGCTCACAGTGCCAGGCCCGCTGCGGGCGAAGTCTGGGGCGCACCAACTGCTGGTGCTCCTCTGAGCGCCTGACCCGAGCTTGGAGGAGCGCCCCGTGAGCACGCAGGGGGACGTTCCCACCTCCCCTGGGCCTGGTTTCCTCGCCTCTCCTTCGCCCCCTTTGAAATGAAAAATAAAGCCACCTGTCAAAGCTGGTGACCTGTAACCCGCGCAGATTCGGGAAGACTTCAAAGTGGAAACTCCTCGGCTCTGATTACATTTCCTCGCAGATGGTGGATTTATGCCCCGAGCTGCCACCTTTGCTCTGACTTCTGTTCTCCAAGCCGGTGAGGAGGATACACCGCGTTCTTTGCAGACGAATGAGGTAAACGTCGCTTATTCAAACTCCATGGACTCTGGACTTCAACAGAGATACACTGCGACTTCTTTTTAAAAAATTTTTTTATTAATGTATTACATGTATACATATCTTGCCATTATTCCCATCCCCTCTCCCATGCATACCCTATACCCCCGCCCCAGTGTCTATGTCCATTGGTGATGCTTATCTGCATGCATACAAGTCCTTTGGTTGATCTCTTATCTCTCCCACCTCTCCCTAACCTTCCCGCTGTAGTTTGACTGTTTGCTGCTTGACTGCCTCTGTATCTATCTTTTGTCCATCAGTTTATAATGGTCTTTATTACCCACAAATGAGTGAGATCATGTGGTATTTTCCTTTCACTGATTTTTTGTGGACTCCGGGCCCTGAAAGACACGTGCCTCTTGGAAGCTCAAACACCCTTTGGGACTTCAACTTTCCTCCCGGGCTATCTGTCCCCTGCATGGTGCTTCGGCTAGTAACAATGCGGACAAAAAAGCATATCACTCCTAGGGGGGTCGGGAGCCATGACTGAGTTAATAGGCAAAGCACTAAGAGTACCTACCGCCTGAGACAATCGTTTTACACGTGTGAGCTATTGTTTCCGGGAGGAAATGCAGGGCGGCTGGAGAAAGGAAGGTGAACCTGTATGCTGGTGATTTCTCTAACTCTCTGTACCCATCGCCTATTGCAACCTCCTCTGGCAGCCATTCGAGGCCTGCTCTGCACTGGCCCCAAGTTAGCGCAGGTCCCTGCTTCTCTTCCTGGACTACGGTGGTACCTCGAGATGCAAGTTTAATTCGTTCCGTCACCTTGAGGCGTGGGAAACTATGAGACGCTCGAGTCGCGGTAAACTGGGGGGTCGTGTGCAGCCGGCCGATCCACGCGATGACTCCTATCTCAAATGTTGCTTGTATTTCAAAGCAAAAATCGCTCGTATCTCAAAAATCTCGTATGTTAGGGCACTCGTATCTCGAGGTACCGCTGTATTTCACTCTGGAAAAGGCTGGCGCGCCACCCCTTCAGAGCAGATCTGCCCACCCTGCTCTCTCTGCTTTCCCTGAAACTCTGTAATGCGCATGTGCCGGGCCATAAAGCGTGGTCCTGGCATTGGCCTGACTACAAAGGTGGCGTGTTTTTGACTCATCCTGTGAGGCTTGCGATCCTGCTGCCCACATGGCCGCTCTGCTGTGCACATGTGTCAGCCACGGGCCTGGGTGCCCGGTTTCAGCTAAGAAGCATCCACCCAGGAGCGTAGCCACGGCGGGGGGAGAGATGCTGAGTTCCCTCTGGGGTGTCGCTGCCAGACTTTGGCTAGTGGCTTCCAGGTGACCAGGACGCTGGCCGGGGGACTGAAACAGTAGACCTGACCCCGTGCTGGCAAGGGAGGGGCTGTGGTCTCTTGTGGATAGAACGCTCGTTTGCTTCCCAGGGACAGCTGATTCAGCAGGAGAGTGTAATTCCCCATGTCCCAGGGGGCTGCGTTATCTCCTGCTGGGTGAGCTGTAAGGCTCAGGCAGAGAACAGGTGTCTGATGCTCTCAGGGCGCGGGACTTCTGGGAGGGGTCCCTTTGCCTCTTGCTTACAGCCTGGTCCTGTCTGGTACCTCTTCTGGAAGAAAAAGAATCTAGATGGGGTCTGGTTTACTGTTGAGTAGGTCCCCATGGCCAGATGGCTACTAGTTTAAAAGTATCCCTAGTGTTGAGACCGGTTTGGCTCAGTGGATAGAAAGTCGGCCTGTGGACTGAAAGGTCCCAGGTTCGATTCCGGTCGGGGGCATGTTCCTTGCTTGCTGGCACGACTCAAGTAGGGGGCGTGCAGGAGGCGGCTGAAGGATGTCTCTCTCTCTCGTCGATGTTTCTGACTTTCTATTCCTCTCTGTAAAAAAATCAATAAAATAAAATAAAAAGTATCCCTAGAGAGAGCATTCCCAGGTTATTATGCTCGTAGGTCTGAGGTAATTCTTCAATTCAGTGTCCCAAGTGGATTTGATTCCTTGGGACACTGAATTGAAGAATTACCTCCTTGTTTTCGTCTTTCCATGTGGCACTTTCTGTATAGAGGAGAATCATGTAAACACCCTTTTTTTGACAGTTGCCATTAATCTATTAATAAATACCACTTGACCACATTGTTCTTTCAATGGAAACACACTTCTTACACGCTTGCACACATGGTAAGCATGATAGCTGTTATTTGTCCAGCGCCGATTATGTGCCAGGCTGTAGGTGACTTCCATATATCAGCCAAGACAGGCCATTCAGCAGACATTTCCAAACTATGGACTCGGTCCACAGTCACAAGGAAACAGAGAAAAGAGTTCCTGTCCTCAAGGCGCTCAGTGCCGGGGGATCAGGTGGATGGATAGAGATTTACCAGGAGTTCAGAGCCTGTTGCAGGGGTGCATGCATGAAGTGAGGGCTGGGGGGCCGTGTTCTTGAGAGGCTGCTCTGTGCAGTCTGCCCAGGGCTGGTCTCTTGGTCATGGAAAACAGTCACAGTATGGGCCATGTCTGAAGGTCTCATCTAGGCACTAATTCCATCTGAGGTAGAGCGTCTTCTCCTTTAGGGTTGGCCTGATGTTAACCTTAGCCTCCCCTCAGACTTTCAGAGGGTTTGGGAGAGGCCCCGTGTCTTCACACAGGAACTGGGCCTGGTTTGTCAGATCCACTCTTCTGGCAATCGGGGCCTCATTCCTCAACCTGTTCAGCTGCACAAGTTACCTGGTCAATCCAAATATCAGAGGCTCCCGACTTCTTTCCCTGGGACTCCCCGCCTTCTTCTTCTTCTTCTTTTTTTAATATATTTTTATTGATTTTTTTATTTTTACAGAGAGGAAAGGAGAGGGATAGAGCCAGAAACATTGATGAGAGAGAGACATCGATCAGCCACCTCCTGCATGGCCCCTACTGGGGATGTGCCCGCAATCAAGATACATGCCCTTGACCGGAATCGAACCCAGGACCCTCCAGTCCCTAGGCCGACACTCTATCCACTGAGCCAAACCGGTTTCAGCTTCCCTGCCTTCTTATTAAGCCCACCTTGCATACAGTCTTCAGAGTCTCTTTATCTGTTTCAACCTTTTCTGGGATTTCAGGAGTCTGTCCATACCTTTCATGTGGAAATTGCCCCTTACACCCCAAATCACTGTCTGGTCTCCTGGTCTCATATTTCATCTATGTCCAAAGCTGCTCAAAGTTTCATCACTTGTATCCAAGACCTCACAGTTTATAAACACTTTGGAACATACATCTCCTCTCATGTTTTGTTGTCCTTTACCAATCCATTCAAGTAGCGGATGACACATGGTAGCTACTCAGCGTGTTTTCTGTTTTCTAATAACTTTATAACTTTTTAAATCTATTAATAAATACCACTTGACCACATTGTTCTTTCGATGGAAACACGCTTCTTACACACTTGCACACATGATCAGTATGATAGCTATTACTTGTCCAGTGCCGACTATGTGCCAGGCTGTAAGTGACTTCCATGCCTGATTTTATTTTAATCTTTGCAGTAACTTTGCTAAGAAAGTGGTATAGGAGAGTTGAGGAAACCCCGGTGGCTATTGTAGGAATCAGGATGGAAAAGGGTCTAGATGCGAACTCTTCCCTCAGTAATGACCTCTATCCATTGTCTGCTGCAAAGGCCTCTGTCAGGGGAGCAGCGGATGAGAGGGGAGGGGCTGGGGGTGAGAGATTGGGGACCTGAGGTTTGATGAGTCCCGTGAACCGTAGAATTATCTTTTCTTCTTTGGCATCGTTAAGTTTTAGACAGAACTTCAAATAAAGTGATAAAAAAAAAAGAAGGTCACTTGGACATTTTTTGAACTGTCATGTGACTCAGGCACTCAGTCTGAGTTTCACACAGCTGTGTTTTTAAGAATCTAAGCCAGATTAAAGGAATCCGTGCTGGAAATGTGTGTTTTATTTAACAATGTGTTACTTGTAGCACTTCAGACACACGTAGGCTTCGAAATGTCGGTTGAGGAAGCTACGCGAATGTTCAGGGAGCTCCAGTTTTCACAAGATTTGTCTCCTCCAAATTTATTAAAAAAAAAAAAGTGTTGGTAGCTCCCTCATTGCTCAAATAAATGAGCACTAATCAACTCACACAGTTCATTTAATTTTTAAAACAGCTCCGTGCTATTGTACTTTCAAAAACCTTCAGAGATTTCCTGAATAGATCATTACCACCAAGTTGGTACTGACTTGTGGAGGCCATAAAACAAATAAAGTCATTAAAAATAATTTGAACAAAAGGAGTAACTTGATATGATGCCATCTACATTTGGTTAAAAGGACATTTTAAAGTTCTCTTTCATCCTACCCAACAGATTTCGAAAAGGCTCCCCCCCAAAAAATGTGATTAATAAATTATCCTTCATAAATCTTATGATAACTATTATGGCCTTTGGAGAATTATGAATCCACATCTGGAAAAAGTATTTTATATGCTACTGCCCGTAAAACAGCAGGCCGGGCCTTTTACAAGTGCACGTTAGTAAGTAAAAATACGGTACGATTTTTGTGTTCATCCTCTTCCCCCCCAAAAAGAAGGGGAAAGCTACTTCATTGCACGGTAAAGAGCGCTAATAAAGTTTATATGACCCTCCCTTGCTTGGGTGCTGATGCAGTTTTACTGGCTTATTCGGAAGGAGCTTTTCTATCAGAACTCAGGGAAGCCTTCTTACCTCCTGAGTTGGTTCGTCCCCTGGTCCCAGGGGGTGGCCAGCATCACTGGAGAGAGAGCCGAGGCGAGAGGAGCCACACACCTCACTTTAAAAAAAAAAAATGCTTGGCTCTTGAATCCGATTCCTTTTGTGCGATTTTCAATGCACCGATCTCCCGACCTAGGGGTTCAAAATGCAAGGTCGACTCATTTTGCGAATTAGACATCTGATTGAACGTAAGCGTTTGCTGTATAACATGAGCGAAGCACTTGGAGAGCCAGCCGTGTCCCCTGGAAACAGCAAAGGCTTTTTTTGTTGTTGTTTCCAAGCAGCTGTTTGCAATAAGGAGTGGCTGGTGAGAGGAAGGTGACCCCCGGGT
The DNA here is from genome assembly GCA_011751065.1 of Lasiurus cinereus. NCBI lineage: Eukaryota > Metazoa > Chordata > Mammalia > Chiroptera > Vespertilionidae > Lasiurus > Lasiurus cinereus. The sequence continues at coordinate 64,923,859 of JAAGEH010000041.1, forward strand.
TTTAGGGAGCTGAGCCGTCCTGTGATAAAGACCACAGCAGAGGCTGCAGCGGGCCTGCTTCCATTTTCAGGCGGACCCGCGGATACACTTGAACTCGAGTCACAGAAAGTATTTGATGGCGGGGGGAAAAGCACCGTGGACGTGCAGAAAAGCCACCTCGGAGGAGAGAAGACACAGTGGAGCTCTTATTTTTATAAGCATAACCCACAGTCACCCGGAACAATAACACCTGTAGAACACATTGTCTGTCGTTTGGATTCTGGAAAAGCCACAGGCTGCACTCTAGTACAGTAGACACCAGGCTTGCTTTCTCTAGAGCAGTGATTCTCAACCTTTTCTAATGCTGTGACCTTTTAATACAGTTCCTCATGTTGTGGTGACCTCCAATCTTAAAATTATTTTCGTTGCTACTTCATAACTGTAATTTTGCTCCTGTTAATGAATCATCATGTAAATATCTGTGTTTTCTGATGGTCTTAGACTCTACAGCAGCGGTTCTCAACTTGTGGGTCGCGACCCACAGGTTGAAAACTGCTGGCAAGGTCGCCTAACACCATCGGAAAACAGATATTTACATTATGGTTCATTAACAGGAGCAAAATGACAGTTATGAGTAGCAATGAAAATAATTTTAAGATTGGGGGTCACCACAACATGAGGAACTGTATTAAAAGGTCACAGCATTAGAAAAGGTTGAGAATCACTGCTCTAGAGGGTTTTTTTGTTGTTGTTGTTGTTTTTTTAAAAAATGGCTGAAGGTCAAGTGCAATCATTTCAGCCATGAGACTTGGTATCTTTTATTTTATTTATTTATTCATTTATTTTACGTATATTTTATTGATTTTTTACAGAGAAGAAGGAAGAGGGATAGAAAGTTAGAAACATTGATGAGAGAGAGACATCGAACAGCTGCCTCCTGCACACCCGCTACTGGGGATGTGCCCTCAACCAGGATACACGCCCTTAACCGGAATCGAACCTGGGACCTTTCAGTCCACAGGCTGACGCTCTATCCACAGAGCCAAAGCAGTTTTGGTTCTCCAGAGGGTTTGATGCATTTCTCTCTTGGGCCTCGTTCCCAAGCATTGAGCCCAGATTAAGGGCTCCAAAGGGAGGAATCTAAGGAGCAGAGTAGGAAAAAAACTTGTCCAAAGGCCTGTAACCAGCGCAGACCGGACTAGGACCCCTGCTTGCTGAGAGAGGTCTCCCAGCTCCTAGCTAATCGAGCAGATTGACAATTGAAGAATTGAAAATACTTCTGATTTGAAATGGGGTTCGCTTGGCCTGGGAGGAGTGAGGTTTCTGTTCGTTTAATTGGATCCTCAAAAAAAAATTCCAGAGTCTCATTCATTGGACAGAGGTAATTAGTGGTGTAACTCGTAGTGTTAAGAAATGACCACTGGCCGAGACCTGTTTGGCTCAGTGGATAGAGCATCAGCCTGCGGACTGAAAGGTCCCAGGTTCGATTCCGGTCCGGGACATGTATGTACCTTGTTTGCGGGCACATCTCCACTGTGGGGCGTGCAGGAGGCGGCTGATCGATGATGTCTCTCTCTCATCGATGTTTCTGACTTTCTATCTCTCTCCCTTTCTCTCTGTAAAAAATCAATAAAATATATTTAAAAAAGAAATGACCACTGCATCACTATGAAATAGGTAAACAAAGGTAATTTCGGTGCACTCCGGCATAAGGCAAAACAGTTCTGTTGTTCTAGGTTTCTAGCTTATTTCTGCCAATCATCAGATGTGCGAGCTTGCGTGATTCTCAGAAAAATTATGTACCTAAATCTCTTCAGTTTTAAACTAACATCAGGAAAGGGGATTGCAAAGCCACCTGTCAGATGAAAGCTCTGTTAAGAAATGATTCCACGGTTGGTTTCAGAGCTTTGTTGAGCGACAAGATTTTCTAATACCTGTTCAAATGTCTAGGCAATGCCTGTAGATGTGACAGTTTCAGGCGATCCGGTGTAGGAAAGTAACAGCCATTTATTTACCTCTGCGCTCTGTGGGTGACGATTTGGACTGGGCGCACTCCTGTGTGTGCTGTTGGTTGTCGGGGCGATGGGGACATCTGGGCACATGGTTTCTCTTTGCTTGCAGGCTAGCCTGAACTTGCTCCTGTGGTGGCTGCAGGGTCCAAGAAACAGAGTAGAAGCGATCAAGGTCTCACCGGGCCTAGAGTTGGAACTGGTGCCATTATGTCCATGGTGTTCCATTGCTAAGTCATAGAACCAGTCAGCTTCACAGGGAGGGGAAATAGCCCTTGCCCTTTGTGGGAGGCGTTGCAAAGTCAGAGTGACATGGTGAGGAACTGGTGGAGAGATTTTAGCCATTTTTGTCATCTACCAGAGTGCCTACCTCTTGTTATTAAAACTCTAGGTGCTCTGTGAATCAGAGGTGATGTGACTGTTAAATTCATGGAAAAATTAGAAAAAGAGTGTGGAACGTGCACATAAGCATTAGAAATTAGCCATTTTTTAGTATAATAAGGAGGAACATTAATACCAAATGCCAATCATATATATATACAGTGGTACCTCGAGATACGAATTTAATTCGTTCCGTAACCTTGAGGCGTGGGAAACTATGAGACGCTCAAGTCTTGGTAAACTGGTGGGTCGTGTGCAGCCGGCCGATCCGCGCGATGACTCCTATCTCAACTGTTGCTCGTATTTCAAAGCAAAAATCGCTCACTCGATGGCTTGTATCTCAAAAATCTCATATGTTAGGGCACTCGTATCTCAAGTGTGTGTGTATATACATAACACACACACACACACACACATATATACAGATACATATATATATATACACATATACATATATGTGTGTGTGTGTATACATATACATTTACATATATATATGTATCTGTATGTATATGTGTGTGTGTGTGTGTGTATGATGATGATGATAGTTTACCCCCAAAAATGTACTGGAAGAATAAAATTTCAGACCAAAGGAATGGCCATCTTACACTATTATTTCTCTGCCTAACTTATTGTCTATTGTTGTTATTGCATCTGACTGGCAGAAACATCAAGAGTGACAGTGCTACCTGGCTGGGGTGGTTCAGTGGTTGAGCAACAACGGCCTATGAACCAGAAGGTCATGGTTCGATTCCCAGTCAGGGCACATGCCTGGGTTGTGGGCTCGATCCCTAGTAAGCGGTGGGCAGGAGGCAGATGATCAATGATTCTATCTCCTCATTGATGTTTCTCTCTCTCTCTCCCTCCCTCTCTGAAATCAGTTACATACATGAGCTCCCATGGAGCTGCCCTGGAAGCTACCCCATTTTTATTCATAATTTTCATTGACCTGCTCCTTAGCAGCTATTGCTCAGACAAGATTCCATGCAGCACTGCTCCTTGGTTGCACACTGGAGTTATAAAAATTTCCACATACTAGAAATAACAAGGCTTTAAAACTAAGACACAACCATTTTTCACAAGTCCATTTACATCACAGCCTGTCACCAACTTTTTCCCACCGCTCTTTCATCCAGTTGGCTTCCTCGCTCTATATCTGAGTGGTTTCTGAGAGAGAGAGAGAGAGAGAGAGAGAGAGAGAGAGAGAGAGAATATGAGAATGAATAAGGTCACTGCTCTTCACTGCTGCAAATGGCCATCATAGGGCCTTGTTTACACTGATGCTGGGGACTGGTTTCCTCACCTCTGCTCTCCCTCTCTGTTCTTAGTTCTGTGATGTGAAATATTAGCCTACCACTCAAGAAAGCTTCCAAAGCAATAAAGCAATGCAGAGTTCATGCTTCCTGTAGCCAACCTACTGTTTTTAAAGATGCAATTCTTGTCCCAAAATTAGCCTCAGACTTTGCTGGGAGCCAAGGAAACCACCTCAGCAGCTTTCTTGATTCTGTCAGTGGTCACGAATCCTTGGCCCCCTCCCTTCATACCCGTGCCTTCAGGTTGAAGAACGGACGGGGTGTGCGCATGTGGGCTGTTTCATGCAGAATCTGGTGGCCAACCTCGTTACGGTATTTCAAGTGATCGCTTATTGCTATATTTTTGTGAGCACTGTTAATCTGGAAAAATGAAGTAATAGAGCAATAGGTAAACCTGAGAAAAACAAGGAAGGAGGATGTTATGAATAGTAGCAAGAAATTTGCCAGTACTGCAATTAACTCCCCCACATTATATGATGATTTTCTGAGCTCATTTTAAAAGCCTATGTTTGGGAATGTGAAAATTTACCTTTCTCTCTCTCTCTCTGCCTCTCTCTCTCTCTCGTGAATTGAGAGAAACCTGTGGATTACAGCGACCATGTATGACTGACCTTCATTTGGATTTTTAAGCTTTCTTTGGCAAGGGTACCTCGGTATCATTTTATTTCTTCCTTGACTCAGGAAGATAAATAGCTTCGTGATGAGGTGGCATGCAAATCCCTTACCATGCAGAAAATCAACTTCCATTCTCTTTGAAATGGAACTGCCCTCCATGGAATAGAAGAAAGGCACTATGAAAACAAAACTGCCTCCTCGAAGCAGAACCAGACTCTAAAACCAGTCGTTCTCTGGAGGGTTGAAAATCTTTCCTTTCAAATTAAGTTAGACTTGTGTTTCTACCATTATGGTTTTTGGCCGTTTCTCTCCGTGTTCCCAGATGGTCCGGACCATCTGGATCCTTCCCCAGCAAATGGCCCATGTTCCTGAGCGGCAGCCCTCTAATAAAATCAGTGCATTTCTGCTGGGGACACCAAGTAACACAACTCTGGTATCAGGCATCCCCACCAGCGGTGCAGGAGCGTTCTGTTTTCTCCACATCCTCACCGGCACTTGCTGTTTGCTGACTTACGCTGATAGCTATTCTGACAGGTGGGAAGTGACAGCTCATCGTGGTCTTAATTTGCATCTCTCTGACGGTTAGTGACATTGAACTTTTATTTTTATTTTTTTTGAGCATCTTATATTTCTGTTGGACACCTGCATGTCCTTTTTGTGAGAAGTATCCAGCCAGGCTCTGTGCCCATTTTAAAATTAAATTGTTTGTGTTTTTGATGTTGAATTATATAAGGCCTTTACGAATGTTGAATATTGATCCCTTACCATGGGCAAATACGTCCTCCCATTCATTGGTTTGTCTTTCTGCTTTGTTGATGATTTCCTTTGCTGTGCAAAAACTTTTCAGTTTGATGCAGTCTCATTTGTTTATTTTTCTTTTGTTTCTATTGACCAAGGAGATATATCAGAAAAAAATATTTCTATGAGAGATGTCTGAGATTTTACTGCCTATGATTACTTCTAAGGATTTTTATGGCTTTGAGTCTTACCGTTAAGTCTCTAATTCATTTTGAGTTTATCCTGGTGTATGGTACAAGAAGGTGGTCTAATTTCACTTTTTTGCACGTATCTGTCCAATTCTCCCCACATCATTTATTGAACAGACTTTATCCCATTGTATGTTCTTGTCTCCTTTGTCTAATATTCGTTGACCATATATATGCATGGCTTTATTTCTGGGCTCTCAATTCTGTTCCGTGGATCTATAGGTCTGTTTTTATACCAGTACCATGCTGTTTCTTCTTCTATAAATTTTAAGTATTTGTTTCATTGTGGTCTGTTGGGTCTGGGATTTGGTGTGTCAAGAGTCTAATAAAAATGGACATACTGCATGGAAATGCCAAGAAAAACAAATGCTAAACAGGAGCCTGAGCAGGCTAAGATATGCACACAGGCACAGGGACCTCACCCCAGCAGTGGATGAGGGAGTTTGGAGCATGTAGAAGAGGGAGCACGGAGCAGTGGAGTGAGCTTGCACTCCAGGCAGTGGGCACTCCACGCATGTGTCCAGCTGCAGGATTAGTTGAGATTAATGCGCTTTGATGACCATCCCCGATCCTAAAATTTCCAAGAGAAATCAGATTCTGATGCCAAGTTTCCTGAAAACAGATGGGCAAGACATTTTTTTTTCTGAAGAAAGAGCACCAAGGTGAAATGCCACATGTCAGGAAAAGGTATTTCAAGCTTAATTCACAACAGGCAGCATGCAGAAGAGTAAGCTGGCCTTCGGGACCTTGTGGATGGCTGCCCTCTCCCGCTGCCCTCTGCAGCTTCCGGGGTCCACCTGTTGGGAAATGCTAGCCTTTGCTGCGGGGAAAAGGACACCCAACGATATGTTTTCGCCCTCCGCACAAACCTCTGTTTTCACGAATTCCTTGTGAGATCGAATATGTCATCACTTCTCCTTGGGGCTATGGGAGGGGGAGTCCTCCCAGCGTCTTTGCTGGAATGGAGCTTGTTTTCACACCACTTTGTGTCAATGTCTCCCATTTGGAGCTCTTGTTTTCATTGGACGCTTGGGTTTTCTTTAGCCCAAACTGCGCATATCCCAAACCCACAAGGTTGGAGGCCAGAGGATTGGGCCAGGGTATAGCCACTTCTTTCCAGATTGATGTCAAAACTGGTTGAGGTAGAGATCCACTCCTTCCACCTGCATCAGCTCCCGTCTCAGCTTTCCGGACACTGCCCTTTGCCAGGATGGTGAGTGTTGGTTATACCCATGGCTCCTATTTTTCACTAAGTCTCGGGTTAGTGTAATTTAGGACTTAAAAGACACCATATCCCACTGAACCCCTCATCTGCGTGGATTACCACCCCTGAGGCTGCAGGCCTGTCCTGTGGGAAAAGTTTGAGAAGGAAATAGTAGGACTCAAACCTGCTGTGGGAGGAGGAGTGCGAATTAGATGGAAAACATGAGAAGCATCTTACCGTAGGTACCTACAAAATGTTGCTAGGGCTGATGGATAATTGCAAACTTAAAAAATGGAAACAACAGTCAAGTTCCATATTTATATTAAACATCAAAATAATCGCAGTTATATTAATAAAATTAATGTATAAAATGACACCTCTTCCCTCCCATGGAATTTATAAGTAGTACAGTGGTACCTCGAGATACGAGTGCCCTAACATACGAGATTTTTGAGATACGAGCCGTTGAGCAAGCGATTTTTGCTTTGAAATACGAGCAACATTTGAGATAGGAGTAATCGCGCAGATTGGCCGGCTGCACACGACCCACCAGTTTACCGCGACTCGAGCGTCTCATAGTTTCCCATGCCTCAAGGTTACGGAATGAATTAAACTGGTATCTCGAGGTACCACTGTATTCTTAAGTATGAATTTGTAAGTATTATATATTTGTTAAAGGCAAGTGTGGTACAATGCAAAGAATCTTTGCTCCAGAAAATACGAATTCCAATCTAACGTTATTAGTAGCTGTGTGACTTTGGATAAGTGACTTAACTTCTCTGCATTTAAGTTTCCTCAGTAGTAAAATAGTGATACATGTAACTAACTTTAAACTAATCTAATGGCTAAAGGACATAAAACATGAGAAAGCATTTAGCCCTATGCCAGGCACATAGAAGACACTTAATGAACAATGGTCGTGACAAAGGATAAAAACATGAACTTGGCGTTTATATGTGAGGTCCAGATGGGCTACCTGCACACGAGTCGGGGGAGCATAGATTGGAAAGTGGCATGCTGGGTTGGGGGTGTCCGCACAATGGCGGCGAGAGGTAGTAAGACACTTGGCTTCTCACAATGGCTGTAGCTTTGGGCTTATCCCACCGCCCAGGGTGCCCTCCTGTCCTTGGCTGTTCCTCCATTCCAGGCCCTAGTGCAGTGGTTCTCAACCTTCCTAAGGCCGCGACCCTTTAATACAGTTCTTTATGTGGTGGTGACCCCCAACCATAAAATTATTTTTGTCGCTACTTCATCACTGTCATTTGCTACTGTTATGAATCTTAATGTAAATATCTGTGTTTTCTGATGGTCTCAGGAGACCCTGCTAGCTGTTCGCGACCCACAGGTTGAGAACCACTGCCCTAGTGTGATAAACAGATGCATCCTCCACCTCTTTGGTTAGGAGCCTTCCAATGCCAACCCATAAGTGAACTCAAGAAAACATGAGTTTACAATAGGGTTGGGGTCGGTTGCTATGGAAAAGTTCCCCTGGGGTTAGGTAAAGGGAAGGCGGAAAGGTGGTGTGAAGGCCAATATTTAAGGGAGGGGGCTCCATCTAATGTAATACTTTTAAAAAAATATATATTTTATTGATTTTCCACAGAGAGGAAGGGAGAGGGATAGAGAGCCAGAAACACTGATAAGAGAGAAACATCGACCAGCCGCTTCCCGCACACCTCCTACTGGGGATTTGCCCACAACCAAGGTATGTGCCCTTGAGCAGAATCGAACCTGAGACCCATCAGTCCATAGGCTGATGCTCTATCCACTGAGCCAAACCGGTTTTGGCTAATGTCATCCTTTTGCACGGACAGCAACTGCTCCTTTTCTTAGTTCTTCTTTACCCACTTTTCCACTTGGGGTGTTTCATGTTTATTCCTTCTGCCAAGGGTCTCTAGATTTTATTCAACAGATACTCACTATGCAAGATCCACAGTGTAACTTGCACCAATCCTCTCATGCTAGCCTGCTCCTTTCACTGCCTATTTTGTCACTTCCCGCAAAGACAAACGAAACTCACCAGCCTTTCGCAAATGACTAGTTTGTGGATGGCTCTGCTGTGAGCAACGAGGGAAGCTAACGAAGGGACACGGAACTGCGTCTCCATTCCTCCTCTGCTGGCCTGTCATATCCTTGCCGAGGTTTGGTGTCTTTCTGAGCCAGCCAGGTGGGGAGACATCCCATGAGGCAGAGGAAGAGCAGAGGGAGGGACTGTGATCCGGGAAACCAGGGAAGAAGAAGGTGGATGGGGAAAGTCACAGCCACGTACAGGATCCTGGCCATTGGTTATTTCGGACACGTAAGCAGGACTAAGAGTGGAGGAGCAAGTAAGGCGCTCAGGAGTTCAAAGGAAGAAAAGATGAGCTAGAAATCCCTGTGATATAATCTGATGTCTGTTCTGGGAGGATGCGAGGTGGCTGAGCGGGGACCATGATCTATTTTACCTGTAAAATGTTCAATAACCTTATTTTTAGATAGGAATAGATAAATTGCCCAAAAGGGACGTATTTATACTCAGAACCACAGTGTACCATGCACACAGCACAATTCTTACAGACGTTTGAGAAATGGGTAGGTTCATTGGAGCTCCAGAGTTTAGGGAAAGGTTACATGGGAGGTGGTTCTTGAGAGAGGAGTGAGACGTGGAGGATGAGAGAGAATTAAAGCGCTGTATCCTCTCCCGGGACAGACAGCCTGCCTTGTTTTCCCTAAACACTCACTCAGCACTGGCGCTTCTGCTGATACTCCCTCCGATGAGCAGCCTCCTGGCTGGTTCACGCCCGTGCCCTCGCCCAGCCCAGCCCCGTCTGCCCCCCAGTCCTTCATCACGCCAGCCTCTTCCTGACTCACCTCTCCTCGGAGCCCCTTTGATCAGCATCACCGAGACAACCACAAAGCACCTTCCGGAGCCCGAGGATCTGCTTTTTTCATCACTCCTGCTCCTCTGCTTCTTTCACAGCAGGTGCCACCTAAATCCTCCCGTCTTCCAGATCTTTCTCCTGCAGCCCGAGCGCACACCTTCTGCTCTCTGTGGACTTGATCCTCCCAGACGGCCTGCCAAACTGTAAACCCCCTCTAATAAGTCTCTTCCCTTCTCGACCCGCAATTCCTCATCCTCCACTCAGAAAGCACAGAGGAAACGTGATCGATAGGCTTTTATTGAGCACTGTACGTTCGCCGAGGCCGGCAGCGGGGCTGTGCCATAGACCCAGGGGCGCCCAGATGTGCATGTCACATGTTGGCATTTGATCTCCATGGCGGCACCTAGACAGGAATAGGCAGGACAAGTGGCCTCTTAGGAAAGGCAGGAGTGGGTTGCGGGAAGGTTAAGTGAATTTCCTGTGCCACACAACCTACCATGGCAAAGCCAGGACAGCACCAGGTGCTTCTTCTCGGCCAAGTGGCCCAGCCAGCATTGTGGCACTTAAAGGCAAACTTGACTTAGGGGAGGGATCCCACTCTTGTCCTCATGTCAGATGAATGGAGGGAGGGAGAATTTCAGTTTCCCAAAGTGAGTAAGTGGCAGAGGTGAGATTTGAACTCAGGACAGCATGATGGCAAGCCCCATGCTCACAGCCATCACATGCGCCAGCCAGGGTTAAAGGAAGGGACTTATTCATTGTGACCTTGAAGCAGGGTTTACACTCATCGGTGGAAGATGGAGGGTCCTGAGCTCGATATCGGTGGAAGATGGGGTGTCTTGTGCTTGATCTCGGTGGAAGGAGGGCATTGACCAGAGAGGCAGGTGGAACAAGGAAACGGGCATCCTGCGAGCCAGTGCCTGTCCTGCCCTGCCAATGGGGAGCTGATGCTGTGGGAGGCAGCGGGCAGCAAAGGCCTGCCTTATGCAGGGAGTTGCAATGCGTGGCTTCCGATGTTTTGTTCTAGTTCTGACTTTCTAAGCTCGCACGGAGCCCACCAGGGAATCTGCTGTAAGTCAAAAAGCCGCATGTAGAAGCTTCTTTCAAGTGTCCTGGGGCTGGGAGAGAGGAAGGCGATGGTCACTTTCCGGAGCTGTGACAAGCCACTTATCTTACAGGTGCCACTGGTCTCACAGATGATACCCACCGTGTCCTTTATTCTTGCTCTCTGTCCTTGACCCCCCAAGACTCATCCAAAAGGGGGCACTTTCCTCCTCTCCCCTCATCCCCTCCAATCTCTGTGTAGACGTCTTTAGAAAAGAACGGGACTAAGCACATTGGACCCTTGCTGCGTCCTTCAGCCTGGGCTACCTGAGCGATGGCTCGTTTGCGTGTTTGACTCAGGAACCGATCCAAGATGACTTTTAATCTCGGGGCCGCAGGAATGTAGTTCCCCCCCATGTCAGCTCCATCCCGCCGAGTGTTCCATCAACACCCCCAGCCCAGTTATCGGCAGGGACGTTGACCCCGGACGGGGAGTCCCCGGTGGGAGGCAGGACCTGACTGCAGGACGGACCCTGAAAAATGCACGTAGGCTAGAAAAATGCGAGTCATGTGTGAAACAAACAAAAGCACCAGGCAACCTGGAATTCGTGTCAACAAAAAGCTCGCTGCAAGCTGTTGCTGGCTTCGAAGCGGGGAGCGGGCCCTGGCGCCTGGGGAACAGTATTGGGGAGGGGCTTTCTGCAGAAACCAAGAGGGGTGACCTAATTTGACGGCAGTTGCTTGCAAGTATCTGCCTCCCCCAGCGTTTGCTCTGTGCTCGGGAAGGCGCTGATGGCGAAGCCTCGTGGTCTGAGCCAGGAGAAAGAGAAGAAGTGGCCTAGCGCTGTGACACATTCAAGAGATAAGCAAAGCCCTGGCTGGTGTGGCTCAGTGGATAGAGCGTCGGCCTGCGGATTTTAAGGGTCCCAGGTTCGATTCCGGTCAGGGGCATGTACCTTGGTTGCGGGCACATCCTCCGTAGGAGGTGTGCAGGAAGCAGCTGATAGATGTTTCTCTCTCATCAATGTTTCTAACTCTTTATCTCTCTGTAAAAAATCAATTAAAAAAATTAAAAAAAAAAAAAAGGACAAGCATAAACAGCCCCAAGGATGGGGCCTGGGGTTGACTTTCTTGATGATAAACCAACCCATGCCTGGCTTCCTCGGTGAAGGAGGGGACGCCAGCGGTCTCAGGAGGATGCCTGGGCTGGAATGTCTAGCTCCCGTTCCAATGAAAATATCCAACCTGGGGCGATGAAACTGCATGGACTTTGGGTGTCACCAGCTGGAAATGTTCCCAGTGCCAGTTTCCAAGCTGGCTGCAGAAATCCCACATGGTCATTCCCTCGTTGAGACATTTCTAGGCAGGAGACACCCAATATATGCATTACAGTGGTACCTCGAGATACGAGTTTAATTCGTTCCGTAACCTTGAGGCGTGGGAAACTATGGGACATTCTAGTCGCGGTAAACTGGTGGGTCGTGTGCAGCCGGCCGATCCACGCGATGACTCCTATCTCAAATGTTGCTCGTATTTCAAAGCAAAAATAGCTCGTATCTCAAAAATCTCGTATGTTAGGGCCCTCGTATCTCGAGGTACCACTGTATATGCATTGTTTTTTAAAGCAAATTGTTTTCAGTCACTGAAAATGCTTACCCTGTTCCTCTCTGGTCCCTGCTGGATGCCCAGACAGCCCCGTGCCATAGACAGCTGTGTCCAATGTAATAAAGGGCATTCTGGCTGCATCCTGAGGGCGGGGGTGCGCACTGCTCCAGGCTGGCTCCCGGCCACTCTGGCTACCACCAGAACTGCCTTGGGGGGGGGGGGGCGGGAGGGGAGAAGAGGGTAGAAGGGGAGGGAACCTGTGCGGTCCAACTGGCAAGCCTTCTGCATACGTACCTCTCCCTTTACAAGGCTGGTGAGATTTGGGGGCCCGCAGGCCAGAGCCTCAACCCAAGTCCATGGCCACCACACGCTTTCATTAATGCGGGAGGCACCCCCACTTCTTGCTCTTGCTTCTCCAAACGGCTCCCGGGGCTCCTTGCGGCCCTTTACAGAGAGATTGAGGCGGCAGGCTGCCAGGTCTGTGGAAACGAGGCGCCCTCCGACAGAATTTGGCTCTGTGAAGAGGGGATATTCAGTTTCATTCCGTTGCCCTTAATTCGATGCATATTTATTGAGTGCCAATTAACATAATAGGTTCTGTGGACCTGCCCATGGCCTGGGCTCATGGCAAACTTATCTCACCTTGATCTCTTCATGTCTGAAAGTGCTTTGGATGATCACACACTCCGCTCAGGGTTTCTGTGGGCTTCAGGGAGAAGGTGTGTGTAGTGGACCCAGCCCGTTGCCTGGTCCGTGGTGGCCGTGCAGGGAACTGCTGTGCCTCTTGTCATTCTCCTCTTTCTCCAAACGCTCAGGAACATGAGTCCATCAGTCACACCAGGAGTCCCTTCCCGTGAGGGCAGGGGGTCTGAAGAGGGCGTCTCTGATGAAGATTTCCTTCTCAGGACCGCACTTCTGTATGGAAGGAGCTGGGTTGTGTTGCTGACTTCAAAGGGCAGGGAATTAATGAGATAATATCTGTGAAGTGCTTGGCACATCATGAGTGATTCATATAGTCCATGCAATGACTGTTATTTAACTAGAGGCCTGGTACACGAGATTCATGCCCTGGGGGTGAGGTGGTCCCTCAGCCCAGGCTGTGCCCTCTTTGAGTCCCGGACTCCTCCGGGATTGGGCCTAAGCTGGCAGTCAGACATCCCTCTCACAATCTGGGACTCTTGCAGTCCGGGACTGAGCCTGACTTAGGGCTTCTGGCTGAGCAGCACTCCCCCTGTGGGAGTGCCCTGACCACCAGCAGGCAGCTCCTGCATTGAGCGTCTGCCCCCTGTTGGTCACTGCATATCACAGTGACTGGTTGTTCCGCTGTTCGGTCGATTTGCATATTAGCCTTTTATTATATAGGATGTAACTGTCTGTGTATCTATGTATATATGCATTGATCTACCCTCTACCTTTATTTTGTTATTACTGCTTGTTTTCTTGGCTTGAAACCTCTTGGATTCGGGCCATCTAGTTGCCCCTCTCTTCCTCTGTTGTGTCATTCTGGCTCCTTAAAGATAGGTTCTTCCTTCCTTCATTCCCCAGACATGTGCTGAGCACCTGCTGGCTGCCCACAGTCGCACAGATAGGTTGTTAGGTCACCAAAACTGGCCGCCCCTCTGAGATCCCTGACATCTAGCAGCCTGTGGTTTTTGAGGAATCCAGAGAAGTAAACACATCATGTTAATACCGCGTCATAAACACAGAGGTAGAGGTCAACACGAGTGACGTGGGAGCACAGATTAGGGATAGGCCGCCTGCTGGGGCTGATAGAAGGGTGGCCAGGGGCAGCTTCTGGCAGGAATGTCTCAGCAACTGCCTGTGGAAGGGCAGATGTTTTTAAATTCTTGAGAAAATCGACTTTCCATTCACACTTGTGTCCTTGAGGCATCATGGGCCACAACAAGCGACAGGAAAGCTTAGAGTCTGCCTCCAGACTGTGCTGGGAGGTGGCGCAGCGGCGGGCGCTCTGGAGTGTCTCAGCCCGGTGGCGCACACAGAACTTTCTTCTTCTTCGTGACTTCGGGGCAACACCATCTGAGCATTGAAGCCTGTGCTGAGGGTTCTCCCCAGGTCTCTTCACAGTCAGTTGTCCCTGCAGGTCACCCTGCACAGCTGTGTCCAGGGCACTTGTGAGAGAAACCTGGTCAGGACAGAGGCCAGCAAGCAGCCTTGTCAATATACGGACAGTGCTCACAGGAAGGCTAACGGGGAAGATGAGCCCCAAGTCCACTTCCTCCCGAAGGTCCAGCTGTGGCTCTTGCATCCGCCCATGGAGGACCAGACAGCTGGAGTGATGAGGAAGAAGGATGGTGAAGCCCGGTCCCGGAAGTGATGCCAGTGACGCAGAAGGCTCGGCCCTCCATTTCCGGCATCTGGTGTAGCAAACAGCTCCCTGGAACATCGGGGTTGGCCTCAGAGTTCATGCCTTGGCCCCCAGGGCAGGAAATGGTCACCATTGTCCCAGCGACATTTCCAGGAATCCTCACGTAGAAGTCTTGTGCCTCCATCCGGGCCCTCGGCTGAGCTGGGTCTGGACACGCCCTGTGCTGTGTTTCTCCTGTCCGTGTCCCCTTGCTGTGCTTTCCTGTGGTGCTTAGCATCCCTGCTAACTTCCTGTCCTCCTTTTCTCTGCCTCGGGAAGCCTTGAAAGTGGTCCCCAATCGCATGAAAAGCCAAATAGCTAACACAGTCTTCAGGATTCACCAAGAACCACATAAGAGCTTCTGTTATGAAGAACACATTCCGTTCCCACCACCCCACTTTAGAGAAGTTATTTTTAGGTTCACAGCAAAGTTGAGGGGAGGGTACAGAGATTTTTTCCGTTTATCTCCTGCCCCCCACATGCATTGCCTCCCCTATTATCAGCATCCCCCAATAACATTAGTTACAACTGATGAACCTACATTGGCACGTCACCCAAAGTTCATAGTGTAGGTTACAGTCCACTCATGGTGTTGTACATCCTATGAGTTCGGACATGTGTATAATGACTTGTCCCCACCCTTAAGGTATTCTCACTGCCCTGAAATTCTTCGGTGCTCTGTGTGGTCATCTCTACCACCCCAAAACCTGGAAATCTCTGATCTTTTCACTATCTCCATATTTTTGCCTTTTCCGAAAGTCATATAGTTGGAATCATATAGTAGGTAGTCTTTTCAGATTGGCTTCTTTTCCTTAATAATATGAACTCATTTATTTTCTACTTTGTAAATTAAAAAAAAAGAATGTCTTGGGATGACATTAGTTAATAAGATTATATAGGTTTCAGGCATACAATTCTATAATACATTCTCTATATATTGTATTGATTGTTTGCCACCTCAAGCCAGGTCTCCTTCCATTACCATTTATCCCCCCTTTACCCTCTCCTCTCTCCCCAATTCCCTTTCCCTCTGGCAATAACCATGCTGTTGCCTGTGTCTATGCATTTGTTTGGTTTTGCTTAATCCCTTCCCCCCTTTCACCCACCTTTACGTTTCTGCCATGTCTTTGCTTGGCGCCATCACTTCGTAAACTTTCATGCACATATTTAGATCCAGGAAGGCGGTCTCGGCTCACTTTGCGAGTTCAGGGACTCTAGGGGTTATGAAAGCACCCAGATCAGACCAGTGATCAGTAGTACACTTAGGGTGCATGGATAGAGAGATTGGCCCAGTCTCCTTGACTTTCCAGCTAAGGGATCTCCTGTCCCCACTCTACTCTGTGTTGAAACTGACCTCAAGGAAAAGGTACATGAAACTAATTCCTTCTGGAAGAGATTCCTGAGTACAGTGGTACCTCGAGCTACGAGTGCCCTAACATACGAGATTTTTGAGATACGAGCTGTGGAGCGATCGATTTTTGCTTTGAAATACGAGCAACATTTGAGACAGGAGTCATCGCGCGGATCGGCCGGCTGCACACGACCCACCAGTTTACCGCGACTCGAGCATCTCATCGTTTCCCACGCCTCAAGGTTACGGAACGAATTAAACTCGTATCTCGAGGTACCACTGTAATTGAAATGGACTTCCTCAGAAGGGTCCTCCTTTTACTATCCAGCATTAACAGTCATGACACTGGAATAAAATTAATAACGAAGTAGTAAATGGATAGCAATGATACCGTCCGTTTCCTTGTACAATCGATACAGTTCTTTACCACCTGGCTTCTCAGCTGATCCCATGAGAGTGATGGTGTAGATGGCAGAATTGACACTGACATCTTTATTTTTCAGGGAAGGGGCCACTTTTTCGTGTGGCATGGGACATAGCGAGGGTCGCACAGTTGACATGCATAGCAGAACCAGGATTCCAACTCAGGTCTCTGACACCAAGCCCATCGAGATTTCTCGTATGTAAGTGACCCATCCTGGGCCATGTCCAGCCTTGGGGCTCAGAGGCAGCAGTGACCACTGGGGCTGGAGTCAGGGTAGCTTCCAAGGAGAGGTGTCCCTTACCTAGATCCCGCAGATGGGCAGGAATCAGGCAGAGTTTCAGGTGGTGATTATACCCAACTGGACAGTTAGGGATCTTTCATGGGACCTGGTGCCGTGTCAGAATGCTCAGACGGATGTGAAGGGGCTCAAGAGAGAGCTGTGGGCATGAGGGTCTTGCTCTCGTGCCCTCCTTAGCCTCCTTCTCAGCCTTGGCCCCTCTGTCCAGCTCCACGTGGTGAGAGCGGCAGAGACAGGGCACACTTCCCGTGACAGAGGATATGGGCACGAGCATGAGGGAGTGCTTCCTGCCAGGCCTTTCTGCCGCCTCCTCCTTCCTGCCCCGCTGGCACCTCGGAGGCGGCCCTGGACCAGCCCCTGGTCCTCCTGCGGTGGTCCAGGAGCACCTACCCCGCAGCAGCCCGCACCGGCCGCCTTTCATCTGGCTGCGCTCAGATGTGAAGGACACAGAACAGAAATGGTCTGAAGGCCTGCTTAGTGGGGGGGCGAGGGGAGCCAGAGGGGGGATTGAAATTCAAAGCCAAAGGCCCCCATCCACCCTGCTTTGTGGCAGCTCATCAGTTTTCCCGCTTCTCCCGCGCGGGAGCCGGGCGCTCCGGCTCTCGTCTGCCTGCAGCCTGCGCAGCATCTGTTAGCAATGAATGAAGACGGGGTGGCGGAGGCGGGGGTGGGGCTGGGTGGGGGCAGGAGAAAGGTCTCTTTAAACAAAATGTGTTTGCTCACACACACAAAACCACAGGCCTCCTGGAGGCGAGCACCCCAGTGGGCCCCCTCATTCTTGCATCTGTAATCAGGAGCATGTGATTGAAAGACTGAAGCCTTCACGGAGACTCGGTGGGCCTCAGCCTCCCTCCATACGAGGGGCTTGGGCAGGGGAAGCTCTCGGGACCTTTCCCGTGTCCAGCGGTAAGAGATGGCTGGTCTAGAGCTCAGAACCCTCTAGTTCAGGGGTTCTCAACCTGTGGGGGGCGACCCCGCTGGGGATCCAACAATCCTTTCACAGGGGTGGCCTAAGACCATCGCAAAACACAGATATTTACATTACGATTCATAACAGTAGCAAAATTATGGTTATGAAATAGCAACGATGATAATTTTATGGTTGGGGGTCATCACGACATGGGGAACTGTATTAAAGGATCGCGGAATGAAGAAGGTTGAGAATCACTGCTCTAGTTCTCACATGAGGCATAGGATGCTCTGGGCTCTCAATGCCTCTGGACTGTTAGGGAAGGAGGCCGAGTCTCCTCTCAGCCTCCAAAAGGGGAAGCAGGCGCTTTGGAAAGGGGCTCCACGCGCCCCCCAACCCTCAAGGCAACATCTGATGCTTCACCTTAGCATTTGAGGCTTCCAGGATCTGATGTCTGCTCCCCCCTTTTCCCATCAATCTGTATGATGCTTACTTCAAAATCATCATCTCCAAGGAAACACAAAGTAAGACACATGCCAGGGAGGCCAGAGCCAGAATTCAGAGGCACTAGAGCAGCGGTTCTCAACCTGTGGGTTGCGATCCCTTTGGGGGTCCATTGACCCCATCACAGGGGTCACCTGAGACCATCAGAAAACACAGATATTTACATTACAATTCACCACAGTAGCAAAATGACTGTTAGGAAGTAGCAAACAAAATAATTTTATGGTTGGGGGTCACCACCACATGGGGAACTGTCTTAAAGGGTCCCCGCATTAGGAAGGTTGAGAACCACTGCACTAGAGTATTTCTGGAAGGCTTGATGGGCGAAGGCAGTCTTGTGTATAGAAGGAAACAGTTTCAGTTGCTTTCTTGAGCAAGGGGTCCTTGGAGAAAATGATTGGGAGGAGGCAGGAGGTGGAGGCTCTTCTCAAGTCCCTTAAGAAGACAATATGGAGGAAGAGAACAGAGTGCGTCCCCCCTTCCTTCATCCTTTTGTGGACCCAAGGAGGGAAGGGCCTCTTGTGGGCTGGTGCAGCCCCCGTGCCTACCCTGTCCCTGGCAGGGCTTGTGGCTGGTCCTGTAACCCTCCACTGGCTCCAACCAGTAAGAGTGAAGGAACCACCTGACCTTAGGCTCCTCCCACTGGGATGTGTGGGTGACTACTCTCCGGGAGATTCTAGCCAGAGTTTCTACTTTGAAGACCCTCCATTGCCTTAGATTGCTGAGGCGGTGGGAGGAAAGAAAAGAGAAGTGTAAGGTAAGATTTAGTGGTCTGGAAGCCTTCCATACCTGCTTCAGAATAAGGGGATAAACACACCAGAGGATAGATTACACTCAGGCAAGAGTGGAAGCAAGACACAAGAGAGGTGTCCCTGATTTAAGGAGGCTCCAGGTGGATGGTGAATGGATGTGTCTATGTGTCCCCCCCCCTTTTTTTTTTCTGGGGCAGCTTTGACAGTGATCTAGGTATAACTAAAGGGCCATCTTTGGTGAGTAAATGAGGTGTCTTGTACCTCTGTAAGCTTGGCCATCACTGACCCACGCGGTGACCCTGGAAATTAAACCGTTAGTTTCCAAGTTTTCTGCGTGTCTTAATTGGGAATGCCATTGCCCAGGCCCCTCAGCAGCCTTGGGGATTAATGAAAGCCTTGTTCACAAATGTCTCAGACTCCATAAAGGTTTAGATCGATAATTAACAAGAAGGAGAAGGCATAAACATTTCAAATATATATCAACTCCCAGATCTGTAACAGCCAATAAGTCTAAAAACGGAGTGACCACAATTTCCCTCAGTGACAGGCAGCCCATACAGTTTCAAAAGTAATTCTTCAATAAGCATAAATTACCACTTGGGTAAACCCTCCATGTATGCCATGGCTATGGATTTATTAAGTGAAAATGAAACTTTTAAATAAATATCTGAGACAAAAAAATGTATTTCCCATCTAATCGGGCCACAGAGGCAAGAGGGTTGAAAGCGCTCCGTAGCCTGGACTCGTAGAAGAGAAAACTGATCACGTTTTCTTAGAAGCCATTCTGCTGTGTTAGTCATTGCCATGAAACCTTCCTCCTCAGCTCCCCAAATACCCAGATTCCCCGATATTAGCCAAGAGCCGTGAGGGCACAAAAGTCATGAGGAGGTTCCCCCAACTTCTTGGGGGATCTGACAGATCCTGAGGCATCTCATTTCCCTAAGATCTGGATTTGGAATTCCCTCTCAGCCCCTGACAAAGCAGCTTCCCAGCCAGATTGATCTGGCCACACAATCTTCCCTGTAATGGAAAAAGAGGTCAGCGCTTTAGCTTTTAACTAGCTTTATTGATACTAAAAATAATCTCTGCAAGAGACCAGTGGACCCCAAAATACAAATTGAAAAGGACACATCAGCAGCCTGATTAGCCCCCCAAATGCTTGATGGTGTTCCCTGTGGTGTAGACAGCAACACTCAATGGACACTGCTGGTCTCTCCCCAATCATTTTGTCCCTTCTTTACTGGGTTTAAGCCCTAGATTACATTAAATCCATCAAGGTCATTCCTATTCCTCTTGCTAAAGAAGGATGTGAGAACTCAGGTCTAAGCTGATCACCACATGGCATTCTCTATTGAAAGCATTGGTTCATAAATGGGCAATCCTATATAATAGAAGGCTGCTATGCAAACTGACCTAACTGTGAACTGACCGGTTTCTATGACACACACTGACCACCAGGGCACAGATGTTCAATGCAGGAGCTACTCAGCCAGAAGCTGGGCTCACGGCTAGGGAGAGTAGCTGCGGTAGTGGGAACCTCTTCCATTTCTGCAGCAGCACTAAGGACCCCTTAGGGGGATGTCCTAAGCTGATAGTTGGACATCCCTGGAGGGGTCCAGAACTGTGAGTGGGTGTAGGTAGGTCAGGCTGAGGGATCTTCGCATCCCCCTCAGTGCACAAATATCATGCACTGGCCCTTTAGTGAGAAATAAGAGGCTATATTTTATGGGAATTTTGATAAAACTTTCCTTGATCATAAAAAAAATAAAACCCTCAGGAAGATATGGTCTCTCACTTCCATTGGTGAGAATGAGGAGGCATTGTATTGGTTGCCATCCTATTATGGTAAAGGGAACCAGCCTTAGGATAAAACTGAGTCTATAGAAGAGAGAACAGTGATAATAAAAAAAGGTTCTTGATGACCTCATAGAGGGACTAGGTTAATTTCCTTTCCCATTTGGAAGTTCAAGTTCTAACATGAGGATTTCAAAGACTATGAGAGTTGGGATATCTCATAGACTGTTGACTCTTCCAGTCTGTTCCTAGAGAGAGATGTCAGGGTTGGAAACAAGAATTACACTATATTGTTGTATACAGTTGCTAGAGTTAATGTGCTTATATTTTGTTAAGTATTTTTCATTACTATTCTTGAGGAATATTGATTTATAATTAATATTTTTTGTAATGTCTTTATAAGTTTTGGTATTAGGATTAAGCTGGCATTATAAAGTGATATGAGATATGTTTGGTTCCCTGTGTTTATTTTTAAAGTTTGTGTAAAATTAGTGTTATTTCTTCCTTAAGTGTTGAAAAGAATTCACCAGTAAAATCATTGGGATCTTGTATTTTATTAGAGGAGGAGTTTTGATAAAAACAGTTTCTTTATAAAATTGCTATTCAAATTTTTTTCATCTCATGCCATTTTGATAACTTCTATTTTAAAGAAATGCATTATTTCACCAAGATGTTTAATTTGTTGGCATACATAAACTTTAAAAAATATATATATTTTTATTGATTTCAGAGAGGAAGGGAGAGAGAGGGAGAGGGATGGTTGGGGTGGGGGGAGAGAGAGAGAGAGAAGCATCCATGATGAGAGAGAATCTCCGATTGGCTGCCTCCTGACGCCCCCTACTGAGGATCGAGCCCACAACCTGGGCATGTGCCCTTGACTGGAATTGAACCTAGGATCCTTCAGTCTGCAGGTCGACACTCTATCCACCAAGCTAAACCAGCTAGGGTGGCATACATAAACTTTTACATATTATTTTATTATACATTAAGGCCTGGTGCACAGATTCATGCACAAGTGGTGTTCCTCTGGCTGGTCTGTGGGAATTGGGCCAGAACGAGCTCTCCCACATTCCCTGATGGGTCCCAGATTATGGGAGAGTGGTTCTTGGGTGATGCACCCTGTAATGGAGCTCCCTCCTCTCTGGTTCCCAGTGCATCACCTGAGAACCCACCTGCTAAGTAACTGCTGTTTGGCAGCTCCTGTGTTGAGCATCTGTCTCCTGCTGGTCAGTGTGTGTCATAGCTACCCGTTGGATGGTTGAATGGTTGGATGGCCACTTAGGCTTTTATATATATAGATTGAATATCTGTAGAGTCAATAGATTACCATCTTTCATTCATAATGCTGTTAATTTGTACTTCCCTTCATTCTTTCCTACTTGATCAGTCACAGTGTTTCTTAATTTTGTTGAATTTTTTTCTTCAAAGAACCTAAATTGAGTTCTCTTAGTTTAATAATTATTTTGTTTTAAATTTAATTAATTTTTTTTCTTTATTTGCTTTTTATCTGTATTTACTTCTTTTACCTACTTCCTTTGGATTTACTTTGCTTTTATGTTTTTAGCCTCTTAAGGTGAAACTGTAGGCCATTGATTTTAGATCTTTATTTAGATCTTTCTATGAGTATTCAAGCTATATGTTTTCTTCTAAGCACCGATTTAGGTGAATCTCACAAATTTGGACATATTGTGCACTTTTTACCAATTCACTAAATCCTCTTTTATTGTGTCTAGTCTAGAGGTTGTGTTTTAGTCTAGATTTTGTGTTTTTTTCTCACTTTCATGGCTCTTTTTAAAACTTCTGTTCATGTTTTTTTTCTTTACCAATTTTGTCATTTTTTTAGTTCATTTCTATAGAAATGATTCTTTTATCTCTTTGATGTTACTACACAGGCTTATTTTGTAAATTTTTTCAGACACAGAAAGTTAATTTCAGCTGAGGACACCCTGGAACACTCTTAATGACGTCTGACTCCCTTTCTCCGCGTACCATTTCTTTGTGCATTTTCAGTGTCGTCTCAGGTGGCTTTGAAAGTTTATGTTCCTCCTTTCCCCATCCGTGTGTGTCCTCCTCATTGCCTACAGTTGACGGCTGTCACCTCATCGCTTTTCGGAACCTGCAGGGCAGCCCCACGTATCCTGATGACAAGCGAGCGCTTCTTCCCCGGTGGCAGTTTGGGGAAATGACACGTCTGCTCCCTGAGCTGGCGGGGAACTCGATTCTGTGTCTGGTCTTTGTGTTCACCTGCGTCCCTATGACCACAGCTTCCTCTAAGCGTAAGCCCTCAGTAGAATCAACAATAGCTGCTTTTGTGTCACGGTGGGGAATTCCCCCTCCAGCGCCCACTGCAGGTACTGAACCTCGCTTTCGTCTCCCAGTTCCTCTGGAGCATGCTTAGTCCATATTGCCCCCCCCGCCCCCCCTTCTTGGGAACTGGGCTCCTGGCTACCAGCGCTTTGGTTTGGATGATGCCCTAGAAGGCTGGTGACTTCAGTTCTGCTCCCTGCTTTGCATTTAAGTTCTATTTCGGTCCGTGGCGATGTTTGTTATACTTCTGAGCCCGGTTGTGTCTTTCTGGATTTCGCTTTTTCTTTTTTTCTGTTTAATTTATCACGGCTGCGTGTTTCAAGCTGACAAAGTGCACGAGACATAAACGTCGTAGATCATCTTGGCCAGAATTCTTCTTCTTGCTTTAAAAAGGGAGTAGCTCAGGGAGGCTCAGAAAGGGGGACTGTCGCCGAAACCGGTTTAGCTCAGTGGATAGAGCGTCGGCCTGCGGACTGAAGGGTCCCGGGTTCGATTCCGGTCAAGGGCATGTACTTGGTTGCGGGCACATCCCCAGTGGGATCGTGCAGGAGGCAGCGGATCGATGTCTCTCTCTCATTGATGTTTCTGACTTTCTATCCCTCTCCCTTTCTCTCTGTTAAAAAAATCAATAAAATATATTAAAAAGAAAAAAAAAAGAAAGGGGGACTGTCTTGCCAGCCAGTAAGCGGGTGCCGGAGCCTGAGAAGGTTCCCCCGGCCTCCTGACCCCGTGGCCTGGGACATCTCACTGTCCCCAGGTGCACAGCAACTGACTCAGCACCAAGCTGCTTCCTGCCCCGTCGCAGGAATGAGGGAGGAGAGGCAGACAGCTGCTGGGGAGACGCACCTGATGTTTCCTGATAAGGTGGGGAAGATGCTTAACAGGTTTCATCACCGCCCAATTCGTGGGTGACTCAAAGCCTTTCTTTCAGCAAGCCGTCTGAGCCAGGGCCTCGCCCCACAGCGTGCGGTGCCACCTGACCTTTGCACTCACCGCCACCGCCCGGCTCCAGAAAAAGCATTTTCCCTTTGGAGGTGTCCTCAGAAAGGAAGAGAGACAAAGGGAGAAAGTGGACTTTGCATTTGAAACAGGCCAGCATTTCACTGTAGGTTGTCAAAATAAATCAAACACAGTTGTCAGTGGAAAAATGTCACTCAGCCTAGGGAAAAAAAAGAGAAATGTTCCAGGTGGTATGTGTACCTGTGGGAAGAACAGTGTCTAGAGCCTGGTGGCTGGATCGTGTCACCTGGATGCTGTCACACCCATGTCTCATACTCCTGCAGAGCTCTGTGCTGAAGGGCTGTCAGACGAAACTCTGTTCCTCCTTCCAAGTTTGTAAATGGAGATTTTAAAAATAGAATGCGAAGGTCAGTGTCTTTCCTCCGTTTGATGACTCCAAAATGCAGCTAAAAACTTTCCTGGTTTCTCTAGCTCTAGTGCACGCACTACAGGCACGAGATTTCCTCCCGCTCCCATCCATGAATGAGGCCTCTCTCATTTCTGGAGCTGGGTGGCCTGTTCCATGTCCAGGCGACCACGTTGTCCCTGGTCTCTGTAATTCCAAGTTCCCGACGAGACCCTACACACGCAGAAAGCTCCTTTTGCTTGCAGAGCGCGCACAGGAAGGCGGAGTGTTGAGCTCTGTGCCTCGCAGCCGTGAGCATCTCTCACCACCCAGCCGTGGTCTGAGTAGGTATTCCGTCAGCTGATGCCGGAAGGAAGGAAGGTGGCTGCAGATGCTGCCTCAGAAGCTTGCCATGACTGCACAGAGCTCCAGGAAGCGGGCCTTTCCCTGCCTGTGTTCTCAGATTAGCGCGTATACCAGTTGACCGATGTGAATGGGCCAAGCAGAAGGCGTTTAAAGGATCAAGGGAGTGTTGATCTCCTGCTTTGAAGATAAAGGTGAAGATAACGCGCAAATTCCTCTGATTGCAAATGAGCTAATAATTACTGTCATAATTATCCCGATCCAGCCCTAGACTTAACAATAGCTGTATTCAGGGACATTGAGCTTCATTCTTCAGCTGCAGCAGGGTGCATGGTGAGCGATCATTCAGCTCAGAGAACCTTGAACAGGTTGCAGAGCGATGCTACTACCTCTCTCTCACTTGCAAACAAATTAACAGAGAACAGCAATTGCGCGAAAGGTGGCTGGAGGGAATCCAGGGAAGGGAGAGAGGGTGGTCCAGCTCCCAGTATTTCTGGCTCCCCGGTGTCAAACAGCAAGTGAGGATCTCCAATGAACCGGCTAACATCTCTGTGTCCAACTGACAGCTTGTTTTGACATCATGAGACACAGCCCAACAAAGAATGAAAACACATTGGTAACGCGTTTCGCCGTTCCTGATGGTGGGCACAAAGCAATCAAACACACCTGCAAGAAATCCTGAAATACAGGCTTTGATCCTGGCTTCCTGCAAGGTTCAACCCTCCCCTTCTTCATGCGTTTTTTTTTTTTTCCAGCTCAAGTAACCATGGCAAGTGTCCTGACCTGACCTAGGTCACAGAGTGAGACCTAACTCTTACCCTTACCCTCCTCAGATGATGTCCATAGCTGCGATGCTCAGCCACAGTCAGGCAGGCAGGAGAGAGTTAGAGACCGGGCTGCAGGTGGAATGAGATGGTCAAAGAAGCCGGTGGCTCCATGCTATGCATTCGACATAATCTCTACATTCCAGAGTTTGAACATATTCATAGTTAAAGGTTGAAGAGAATTTTGTGATAGAAAAGTAGGTTTGCCTTAAGCCTTGCCTGCCTCACATCACAGGGAGGAAATTTTGAAAACACAATGTTATGGAAATGAGTGAGAAAGAGTTGTGAATCAATTCAGAGGCAATGTGTCCAATAGGAAGGAGGCTGCTATGTGCAGGTATCTACTCCCAATCCTGTTCTCCTCCAATGGACCTCTTGGTGTCCCCATTGGAGGTAAAGAATCCAGGACCAGAAGGATGCTGGTCTTAATGGTAGGGGATCAGGAAAATGGGGTGGTAGGAAAATTCAGGACTGGAAGCATCAGCCTAGTCTGGGGCATAAGGTTACTCTTTATCTTTGCCCTAACTTCCTCCCTCCCTTTCTTTCTCCTTCTTCCCACCTCCTTCCTCTCCCCTTCCTCCTCCTCTACTCTCTCCGTTCTCCTTCACTCTCTCCCTCTTCCCTCCCTGCCTCTCTTCCTTCCCTATGGACCTCTCTCCCTTCCTTCAATCATTTCTTTCTATTACTTCAAATAATTACCTTTTAGGTTTATCAATAATCTCTGTTTAATTTTTCTCTTCTATTATTGACTTCCAATAATACCTTTGAATTCACTACTTTCTTTTTAAGCTAAAACCTCTTTTTGTTAATTTCCACTTTTACTTTTTACTAATACATACATCTAAGACTTTAACTTTTCCTCTGAGAACTTCTGAGATGCCATCTGTCCAATAGAAATTTCCCTATAACCATGATCACAGCCACAACTATGATGCATAGTACATGTATAGCATACAGTATAGTATAGATAGTAGATACAGATTGCTTTCATTGTAATTCAGTTCTAATTATTTAAATGTTCACCAATATTGTGTTTTCGATTTGGCGTGGTGCCCACACTAGTTCTATGTCTGGGTGTCATATGCCTCTCTGGGTCACCAATTACATTGGATAACTCTGGATGAAAAAAAAAAAGTTGGATGTCTCTTTATAATTTCTCTGATTCTGAATATTTAGTCACCACTGTATTTCGTATCAGCCGCACTCTTTTTCTTGGCCATGTGTCTACATTTCTGTGTGCTTACTGTCTGCACATACTCCTTAATATTTAAACAAAGGCCCCGAGAGGCATACGCGCAGACTCGGTATTAACAGGGGGAAAGTAGGAACCATTTACACCTGGCACGTGTCCAGGAGACAGACACAGTTATGCCAGGGATGAGTGAAATGCAGGCTTCTCTGCCTTAGACGCTGCGTTCAGAATGAAAAGGGAATTGAGGGGCGGGGCAGGGCCACGCTGGAGAGCTAGAGAAGGTGGTGGGACCATTCCCCGACCTGCCTCGGCTAGGCACCTCATAAGCGGATAATCCGGGGTAGAATTTCCCAGCCGGCATCTGGGGAAGAAGTGGGTTTTACAGCACCTTGAGGCAGGCTGAGGGCTCTCAGTGAACAGAACACAGGTCTCTGTGTGATCTGGGTAGGGAGCCGCTGTCTTCCTCCCGTATCTCGTCTTTCACTCAGATCCTCTTCTAGAATGTCACATGTTGGTCCAGACTGCATAGACCATAATAATGGTCAATTTAATGACGAGGCCCCGTTTATTCAACACTTACCAGGTGCCAGCAACTGTGCGAAGTGTTTTATAAATATGATCTTATTTAATCTTCTGGAAAAGTCCATTATGAATCTTTTTATATCACAGATAAAGCTAAAGCTCAGATTGTGGAAACCCCTTTCACATCCTCCGTGGTTCAGGGTTTCTGTTCAGGGTTCAGGTTTGGGTTCTGGAGGAGGCCACACACAAATGAAAAGAGACTAGAAAAGTATTCACTTGGGAATATTGGGGGGCCAGGCAGGAGCCTTCCTCTAGTGCAGTGGTTCTCAACCTGTGGGTCGTGACCCCTTTGGGGGTCGAACGACCATTTCACAGGGGTCGCCTAAGACCATCGGAAAACGCAGATATTTACATCACGATGCATCACAGTAGCAACATTTCATGGTTGGGGGTCACCAACACATGAGGAACTGTATGCAAGGGTCGTGGCCTTAGGAAGGTTGAGAACCACTGCTCTAGTGAGAAGACTCCCCTTGCTCTGGCCTTGCTCTCCCTTTTATTGAGACTATGTGATACACTCATAGCCTTGAGGCAGGAAATTTCAATAACAAAAATACAGAAGACAAACAGAGGTGGAGGCTTCAGCTAACAATGTCTCCACTGAACAGTGAGTGGTCAGAGCCAGTAAGGTTGTTGACCAGCCTTTCGGGCTTCCTGTCCGCATCTATTAGCGAAACAATGTTTGGTTTCTGGCATCAGATAGGTTAAGTAAGGTAATTTGTCTAACATCTGAGAGCTGGTGAGGGCCAGGACCAGGGCTTTGCCTCTGATGACAATGCCTGCTCTCCACCATCCTTCTGTCCTCCCACTCTCAACTCTAAGCAGAATCCCACCTCACCCTTTACCGGTGGCTCGCTTTGCTCTTCCAACCACATAACTTACCTCCTCGCTTGCTTAGATGTCTATCACCCCACTGGGCCCTGAACTCCTTGAAAGCAGGAGCCTGTTCATCTTTGTATGCCTGGTGCCTCACGTGGTCGCTGGCGCAAAGGAAGAACTCGGGAAACGAGTGAAGAATGAATGAATCGGTAAATGAACCAGACATTTGGTAGCAAGCTGCTTTGCCCAAGACCCTTTATTGTTACTTCACTGGTGCTCCCTGCCCCTGTAAGGAAAGTCAGGTCACATACTAGGATTTAAATTTGTTTTCAGACGTTGATGTCAAGTCAGTTTTCTTAGCAAAACAGTCAAGAGTTAAAGGGATCGGCAGAAGGAAATACAGGGGCGTCTCCAGGAATGCGTAACACAGAAGACTACAAGTTCAAGATTAAGAATGTTGAAGAGCAAGTAGTCGATCTGCCAGGGTCCAACCCCAAAAAGCTCGCTTCTCCCATGGTTCAGAACCCAGAACGACCCGTTTCAGTGCAAACAACTGCCTCAGGGTAGAAGGTGGCTGTCCACCAGCTAGATTAGGGCTGTTTCCAAACCTACATCTCTCTCTCTCTCTCTCTCTTTTTAAATGTTTCTATTTATTTATTTGTTTTATTTTATTATTTGTTTGTTTATTTTATTGTGTTACATGTATACATATCTTCCCATTGCCCCCCCTCCCTCCCAGGCATAGCCTAACCCCCCAGTGTCTGTGTTCATCGGTTATGCTTATATGCATGCATACAAGTCCTTTGATTGATCTCTTATCTACCCCACCTCTCCCTAACCTTCCCGCTGTAATTTGACAGTCTGTGTGATGCTTTACCGCCTCTGTGTCTATCCTTTTGTTCATCAGTTTACAATGTTCTTTATTATCCACAAATGAGCGCGATCCTGTGGTGCTTCTCACTCCATCTCATTCTTTGTGGGAGAAAGACCTGGCCGCTGAGCGCTCACCCGGAAATACAGCCATTACTCTCAGAACACGTTGGAGGAAAGCGATGCCCCTATGGACTCCACAGATGCAGTTGGAGTTTGGAGCACGGGGCTCAGAGGAAAGAGCAGACAGCTCCAGGCTGGCTCCGGGGAGCTCCAGCGTGGACCACCCACACGCAGGTTCCCACACACCTGGCTCCCCAGCCACTCTGGTCCAGGGTTCTTCCGGCTCCTCAGAGAGGGACCGCTCGGGGCCAAGGCCAGCAGGCAGAGCGTGTTTTTCACCCTCTGTCAGCCATCAGGACCCGGAGTAAACTGGAGCAAGTTCTCATGTGAGGGTAGGGGCCCCATTATTCTCAACGGAGCCTTGAATGAAAGGGCTGAAAGCTTTTCCAGATACGGGCTGGGTGTTTATTGGAGAAGCCAGACCAACTGTGCAGCTTTCTTTGCAGGATGCTGCTCGAATATCGCACACATTGAGCAAAGACGTGGGAATACACGTCTCGAGATACGAGTTTAATTCGTTCCGTAACCTTGAGGCGTGGGAAACTATGAGACACTCGAGTCGCGGTAAACTGGTGGGTCGTGTGCAGCCGGCTGATCCGCGTGATGACCCCTATCTCAAATGTTGCTCGTATTTCAAAGCAAAAATCGCTCGCTCAACGGCTCGTATCTCAAAAATCTCGTATGTTAGGGCACTCGTATCTCGAGGTACCACTGTATATAGAAGTTTTTGCCTCCCTCCCCAGATTGCTATTGGTATGTTAGCAGTGTCAGGGTTTGTATAGAAACAGTGGGAGACAGGGCTGCAGAGAGTGGTATACCAAGGTCTTGCCCTCCCTAGTGAAGTCATTCGGTTGGTTGGCCTCTGTCCCGAGTGTGAGCTTAGTGACTGATCCCAGAATGCAAGATGTTCCTGTTGGGTGTGATCTCCTAGTGGTTTCCGTACTTAGAACTGTGTGCACCATATTGAATAATAGAAAGTACTGATTTTGCCGAAACTGGAGTGGCTCAG
This sequence comes from Lasiurus cinereus, assembly GCA_011751065.1. Taxonomy (NCBI): domain Eukaryota; kingdom Metazoa; phylum Chordata; class Mammalia; order Chiroptera; family Vespertilionidae; genus Lasiurus; species Lasiurus cinereus. The sequence goes on from JAAGEH010000041.1 coordinate 64,953,685, forward strand.
TGGATAGAGCGTTGGCCTACAGACTGAAGGGTCCCAGGTTTGATTCTGGTCGAGGGCATGTACCTTGGTTGTGGGCACATCCCCAGTGGGGGGCGTGCAGGAGGCCGCTGATCGATGTCTCTCTCTCATCGATGTTTCTAACTCTCTCTCCCTCTCCCTTCCTCTCTTTGTAAAAAAAAAAAAAAAAGAAAGAAAGAAAGTGCTGATTTCACTAATTTTTAAGGGCTGTGGTGGAATATACAAGTATAGGGTGAACTAGGTGCTGGGGAAACCTATTACAGTGGTACCTCGAGATATGAGTTTAATTCGTTCCATAGCCTTGAGGTGTGGGAAACCATGAGACGCTGGAGTCGAGGTAAACTGGTGGGTCCAGTGCAGCAGGCCGATCGGCGCGATGACTCCTATCTCAAATGTTGCTCGTATTTCAAAGCAAAAATCACTCGCTCGACGGCTCGTATCTCAAAAATCTCGTATGTTAGGGCACTCGTATCTCGAGGTACCACTGTACATACCTGCTTATTTGCTGGCTGATGTCTAAATCCTCCTTCAAAGCCTGATGTGCTGATCTCTTTGTATAAAGAAAATGTCTTAAAAGGCACCCACGGTTCCAGGGAAGCCTCCTCTTCTGCTGCGGAATGCTCTAAAAGGACGAGGTTTTATGATGGTCTTAGTCACCGGCAGACGCGGGTTGATTTTAGGGAAATGGAGACATTATTCTATCAACTCGCTAGAAACTGTAAGATTTGAGTACAGCCAGGGATGGAAGGGATCCGCTGGTTCTTTTTTGCCTGGTGAGTACATAGTAGTAATTCATCTCCATCCTCTCCCCTCCTTCTGTTCCCCTCCACACACATACGCACACACATATGCGCACACACACTGCTGTGCACACTCGCCTGGTGCAGACATAATTTCCCTGTGTTCGGCCCAGAGGTTTCCCGCAGCTGGAGTGGGGAGCACCTGTGTGCCTCTGCTTTGCGTCTGCTGCACTCACTCGCCGGCGGGCCTGGTTACCATCTGCCTAGGTAAGGCGCAGGCCGGGCCATAACCACCAGCCCGGCTCCTGCAGGCGCAGAGTCAACCTGGACATAAAGCAGGTATCCTGCCATACCTGAGAGGCCTGCTTCGTGTCCCTGGCTTTTCACACAAAGAGCCTTATTTATGCCTCCCGTCTCTGGCTTGATGTTCGCATCTTCTCTTTGATTTCAGTAGCTGAGTCATTCTGGGAGCTGGAGAGAGGAGCTGAGAAGGACTCACACTTAAGTGGCTCTGTTGCTGACTTCATGCATGCATTCATTCATTCATTCATTCATGCATAAAATTCCACGGCCGCACTTGAGGACTTGAGTCTAGCAGGGAAGAAAAGCTTAAAAACTCATCATTGCAGCCCCCCCGTGACAAGAACTCTTGAACGAGTGCAGGCAAAGGGCTTTGCAGGCACAAAAGAGAAAGCCACACACTTCATCTGGCAGAGCTTAGAGGAGCTGAGTGGAGGACAGCTTTATCTGAGTAAAGTCACAAGTAAGAAATCACAGTGTTCTTGGAAATAGCAGCCTGGGGAGTAAAAAGCAAGAGCGAATTAACTCGGAGAGGAAGTAAATTAAAAATCAATAACGAAAATATCCCAGGAATATTCCCAATATTTGAAGATTAAGTAACAGATTTATGGATAACTTGTGAATCAAAGAAGCAATCAAAAGGAAAAAAGGAAGTATTTGAACTGAACCAAGGCATATGTACAACATATTAAAATTTGTGGGAGGGAGTAATTAGAGGAAAATTTATAGCATTAAATGCCTATATCAAAAGAGAAGAAGGGTCTCGAATGAATGACCTCAGTTTCCACCCTAAGAAACTAGACAAAGAAGAAGAAATTAAACATAAGTAGGTGGAACAAAGGAAATAGTAAAGATCAGAGCAGAAGTTGATGAAATTATTATCAGAAATATGATAGAGAAAATCAATGAGACCAAAAATTGACTCTCTGAGAAGAGTAACGAATAAAAATCAATAAACTTCCATCTAATCAGATGAGCAAGGGAGCAAACCAAGAAGATACAAATTACAATATAGATAACTAGAGTCCCAATGCACAAAATTCATGCACTGGTGGTGAGGGGATGTCCCTCAGCCCAGCCTGCACCCTCTTCAATCTGGGACATGCCTCTTACAATATAGGACTGCTGGCTCCCAACCGTTCACCTGCCTGCCCACCTGCCTGCCTGATTGCCCCTAAGTGCTTTTGCCTACCGGCCTGATTACCTCCTAACCACTCCCCTGCCAAACTAATAGATGCATAACTTATCTCTGCCAGCCTAATTGTCCCTAGCTGCCCTCCCTTGCTAACCTGGTCACCCTTAACTGCCCTCCCCTGCAGGCCTGGTCCCTCCCAGCTGCCCTCCCCTGAAGGCCTGGTTCCCCCCGACTGTCCTCCCCTACAAACCCAGTCACCCCTAACTGCTCTCCCCTGCAGGTCTGGACCCCCTAACTGCCCTCCCCTGCTGGCCTAATCGCCCACAACTGCCCTTCCCTGCCCGCCATCTTGTGGTGGCTATCTTATGTCCACATGGAGGCAGCCATCTTTGACCACATGGGGATGGGCATCTTGTATGTTGGAGTGATGTTCAATTTGCATATTACTCTTTTATTAGATAGGATGAGAAGCTGGCATCACTGTAGATCCTACTGATATTAACATGGTAGTTAGAGAATACTATGAAGAGGTTTATGTCACTAAATTAAACAACTTTAATGAAAGGAACAAATTTTTATAAAGACACAAACTACCAAAGCTCACTCAAAGAAAGATCAGATAACCTAAATAGACCTGTATCTATTTAAAAAATTGAACTTATAGTTAAAAACTTTCCCTTAGAGAAAACTTTAGGACAGGTTTAGTTTCACCAGTGAATTTTGACAAACATGTAAGAAAGAGAAGTTATCAGTTCTGCCTATACTCTTTTTTTTAATTAAAATTTTTTTTATTAATGTGTTACATGTATACATATCTTCCCATTACCGCCCCCCCAGGCATACCCTAACCCACCAGTGTCTTGTGTTCATTGGTTATGCTTATCTGCATGCATACAAGTCCTTCGGTTGATCTCTTATCCACACCACCTCTTCCTAACCTTCCCACTGTAATTTGACAGTCTGTTTGATGCTTTACTGCCTCTGTATCTATCCTTTTGTTCATCAGTTTATAATGTTTTTTATTGTCTACAAATGAGTGAGATCATGTGGTGTTAGAAAAATTTTAAAAAGGGGATAATACCCAATTCATTTTATGAAGTCAACATTATATTGACATCACAACTCTAGAGAGACATTATAGGAAAACTATACACCAATACCATTTCTAAGCATATGTGTAAAATTTTAAGACAAAATATAGTAGATTGAGCATAGAATTACTAAAGTAATTTAGTGAAGAAATGTAGGGCTGGTTTAACATTAAAAAAAATCGATGTCATCCATCATATTAACAAACTAAAAAAAAATATGGTCTTCATAAAAATGAAAAAAACGCATTAAAACAACAATAATATCCATTTTTGATAAAACTCAGTAAACTAGAGACAGAAAGGCACTTCAATTTGATAAAGAGCATTAATGAAACAACTCACAGCTAAGATCATGCTGGTGATCCTTCAAAATTAGGAGGAAGATAGGATGACTGCTCTAACCATTCTACAAACTCTGTACTAGAGATGTTAGCCAGTCAGTAAGGCATAAAAGAGTAAAAATCATCCCGACTAGACAGGGAAAATCAATTCTGTTCTTATTCTCAGAAAACATGATTGTCTATGTAGAAACGTTTATGTAATCTACGAAAATGAATGAATGAATGAATGAATGAATGAAAGCTGGTAGAACTAATTCAGTTTACTAAATTTGCAAGGAAAATAAAATCATGCCCTGGCTTTTGTGGCTTTGTTGGAGCCTGGCCACATACACTGAAAGACTGTAGGTTCAATTCCTGCCACATACCTATGTTATGAGTTTGATTCCTAGTTGGGGCATATGAGAGGAAACTGATTAATGTTTAGCTCTCACATTGATGTCTCTGTCTCTCTTTCTCTCCCTCTCTTCCTCCCTCCCTCTCCTTAAAATCAATTAAAAGCATGTCCTCAGGTAAGAGTTAAAAAATTCAATAGGATTTTTATATACAAAGAGCAAATGATCAGAAATTTAAATAAAAAATACCATTTATATGACCATACAACTATGAAATGACTAGGGATAAATCTGACAAAAAATGTGCCAGACCTCTACACTGAAGACTCCACAACTGCTGGAAAGAAGTTAAGAAAGACCTAAGTAAATAAAGGCAAATATGTGTTGATGGATCAGAAGACTCCATATTGTTAAGAGATCAAGAGATCAATTATCTGCAAATTGAAATATCAGAACATGTTTTTGAAAAGAAAGAAAAGGGAAGGGGGAGCATTTGTGTGGCAAAACTATGGAGATATTTGTTCATACTAGACACAACCAATGAGACTCAGAAACATAGCCATCTGCCTGCCTCCAGGAGTCACAAATAGTCTCATCCCATGTCCTCCAACATCATCAGTGAAATCTGACATCCTTTGTCTGGCATGGAATCTTTCAGATAATGACTCAGGCTGATGTTCCTGATCTGATGCATATCTTGTTTTCTCAGCAGAGCAGGCTTTGTCTTCCTATAAGTATATTCTCCAGCAGACAGAGGAGAGACTCTGGAATGGTGGTAGTCATGGAGATGGTGTGACTATAGAGGCCAAAGTGGTCTGATGCAGAGAAGCTATGCCTTTGAAGTTTCTGGGTATATATTAAATGCCCATGCAAATTTTCCATTCTATGCCATACATGCATGCACACACACACATCTTAAATCACCACTTAGAAAAATTGTTGCCCCTGGAGGGTGTCTCATGATTTTACCATGGATTCTTTTACCCCTGGCACCCTACCAAGTACTCCCAAGGGTAAATATTCCTCAAGTTTGAAGAAAAAATATGCAACAGAAATGTTCCCCTTGAGCTAGCTCAGTTTCTTCAGTTAGGAAATATCTCCCACGTTTCTGTGGCCCATAGGAACTACTTGGCTTCTCACAAGGTCCTCTGTATTTGAATTTCTTGTACTCCTTGCAATTATCAAGTTTTACTGCTTCCTTGTGCCATCTCTGACCATGCCAGCAGGATACAAGTTACCAGGTCACTGCAGCATCCGAGTCCCCTGGTTTGTCCTTAGCTGCTATGTTATGTACCATGTCACTCTTTTCTGGGACCTCCATCTGTCTTGCTTATAATTTGTTTCCAGAACATAGCATAGTGCCTGGCATATAATTAGTGTTCACTAAGTATTTGGCAAATCGGTGAGTGTTTAAATGAAAAAAATGGTGTGTCTTAAGAGACTGTCTTAAGGGTCTGCCGTGCCTTTGTGATTTTAGTTAGAGGTCCATCACTAATGCTTATTTGGTGTTTATGGATGTCTGAGGATGATGGGTGGAGAATTTGGATATTTGAGATAATTACTAACCAGCCCAATTTATTTTCTTTACAAACAAATTACTGAAGTGAGTCATTCTATCTTGATATTTTACCCAGGAATATGTTTTAAAAGAGGTCCGTGCTTTTGTACTAACTGCCATTAGACTTGAATGTAGGGCCATTTAGTTGAAGCTCATTGAGCGCTGAGAAGCAGAGGAGTCTTGGCAGGGCTCAACAAGTAAGGACGTGGGTGACAAAGGGACAGCAAGATGGTCATTTCCAACAAGAGACAGATGCTGAAGTTTGGTGTCTGTCCTCCTCTATGACTTCGTTCCTTGATGGAGAGCAGGTGAAATGACACACTTCATGTTAGGTGAATGGATAGGGCCAGGATATGACCACAGAGCAGAAATGGGGTTTCCAGCCCCTTTGAAATTCAGCACACGCAACGCAGAACTGAGAGATGTTAGAAAGCAGAGCAGAGAAGCCTGGGCCACACGTGCCTTCCTGGGCAAGAGGACACAGTCAGACAACACCAGAAAAGATGTATGGCAACCTGGCACTATCCCTGGAAAACATTAATAGGTGATTGTAGACATTAAGAACCCCCAAATATATTTGTGCCTGGACCTATCTGAGAAAGAACAGAATGGATGACCTAATTCGTAAGGTTAGTCCTGATGAATATCTGTTCACTCTAACAGGTCAGCAGCCCACAGGGGCCAAGCCCAGGACTCGGGTTCTTCCCAGGGCCTCCTGCAAGGAGGTCCGTACACATTTAGATTCCCCGACTCTGCCCTTCCCATGCTGGTTTCATTTTGCATGACTGCGCTTCCCTCCTCATGGTCTTTTACTGTCACAAAACGCCAGTCTGCACTGTTACATAACAAAATACCCCGTATCTGTGGTATGCCAGTTGTGGGAGGATTAGCCACCTTGTGTCACCTGAAGAATCTCAGGCTTTCCCCAGAATTCACAAGTCAGAATTTGGATTTAACTGCACCCCCCTCCTCTCCCCCCCTCACACTGCCCCGGAATTCTATGCACTTGACAGTTTGGAGACACTGCCCTCTAACACCTTTCGCTGGGTGGCTTCGTTATAAAGTCTCTTAAATTCCGCTTCTTCTGTCTCAAATTACATCCCTCCATCTGGTCATCAAGCAGGTGTTGTTTTTCCATCGTGGAGGTGGCCTTTCCTGGCCTATTGATGGCAAACGCTGTCCCTGCCTGAAGAGGTGCCTCCCAGGGCTGCGTGCATTCAAAGGGAGACGGAAAGGAAGTAGCTTAAAGGAAGCTTAACTTCTTTGTCCACTTACTCAATTCCACATATGATTCATAGGGCTTGTTTTTATTTTCCTAAAGGTATCAGTTCCTAATTCCCGATTCCGTGAAGCTATGTTTTTAGACAACAGTTCACATGTCTTTTTAAAGCTGAATGTGTTCCATCAAATTGATTCTTTTTTGATCTTTGATGTTAAGAAAGTATCTTTCCAAACCCCATCTATGGCCATATTTGTGTTATAAGCCATTCACAAAACACCTCTGTGGGCCTCTTGGTGAGTTATTGACTAGGTAACCCTTTGTAACCAGCCAGATGGAATGAGACATCTCTTCCACTCACTCTCATTCCAGGCCCAGGCCCAGCAAAATGTAGCAGAGAGTGGGGCGAGGTGAGCTGGTCTGTACACTGGGAAAGATGGTAAAAATAAACTAACCTATCAGGCAATTAAGGGGGTCTTGGCTGAGGATTTCAATTTGTAATGTAACATAGTTATAATAAGCAGATGGGGATGAGGAAGGGCTTGATCTGACCTTTTATAGTTTCCAAATGTTCATGAAAGGCAGCGAACCTTTAGTTGTCAAGAACCTTTGTGGCTGTTCAGACTATCCAGTTGGCTGCCAAGTTTCTATAAAATCGTGCATCTTATAATGAGGGAATGAAGGCCTCAGAGCGAGGCAGATCTGGATTCAAATGCCAGCCCAGCACTCGCCAGTCCTGTGAACGTGGACAACTCAGTTTCCTCGTCTGTAAAATGAGGAACTGCATACCTACTATGTAGGGTTGTGATGAACTTCAGAGGAAATGAATGCACAAGATAGCCAGCACATAGTCAGGACACAGGGGGCTAGGAGCGATTACTCTCTAATTTCCAGGATAATGCTCAACAGAGTAAATATGCAAGACATATTTGTTGAATTTGCTGTCTCCCGGAACTCATCTTTATATGTCAAGGGGCAAATGTAGTAGAAACCTGGGGGAAAGATTTTCTCTTAGTAAACTGACTTAGGTGTTAACATATACCACAGTCCTGATTTGTCACTCTACAATGTGTCTTATTGATAGAGCTAATTAACAAAATCCATTTTTGAATGGGGGACTGGATTGTCCAAATGTACAGAACTAGTAAGTGCTGGCCTGGCATTTGAATCTAGATCAGCTTCACAATTTAACAATTGATGTGGTTAATTAACTATCCATAAGACCGATTTTAGAGTGACAGATTAGGATCATAGTGAGCCAAATAGGCATCCACAGACATGTTTGACATCAAAGCCACCCTGTTTCTCTGAGATGTTTCCTCGTTGCAACGTAGAACTCAGGAGGAGGGATATGTCTCACTTTTCTTCCCAGAATGCACTAGCATTATATTGGGATGGAGTAAGCACAGGGTCAATGGAACAAGAGAAGTGGTTACCCAAAGAGCCAGGAAGAGTTAGCTTTGATGACGAAAGAGGAGGAAGACCATACAACACATGGCAACTACAGTGGAGAAAGTCTGGAGCTTGAAAAGATGGCTCCTTTCCTTTGGTGGCTGAGAAGACATTGATGTCATCATCCTATTAAAATCCTGGGTATGGCGGTACGGGATTCTACCACCATCACCATCACTGCCGGAAACCATGCTGGTGGTCAGCATAATGTAAATATGATCTTATATACCTCCGTCCGAAGTGGCATTCATATCAAAATAGAACCCTTCATATAGGGGACCGAGGGCCATATTTAGCCACAAAATGTTCGCCAAGAGGGTGGTTTTCCAAAAGGTTTCTCCAAGGTCTTTTTCTTTACCAAGAGCAAGTGTTCAAAGGCAGAATCTTGCCACATGTTTCCATTTGAGCACATGGCAGGAAGGTTTGTCTACAATGTAGAACTTGTTAGGGGGAAGGCCTTCCTGAGAGAGAACAAGGAAGCTTCTTAAATTTACTTAGTGGAGGAATGGTTTGTAATCCTTTCATGCTTGTAAGTATACTGCTTTTATAATTGCCTGTAAGTAGGTTGCGAGCCTGCAGAATCAACTCAAGGGAAAAGACTATTTGTTTGATGCCCAGACTTATGCTGAACACTCCAGGCAACATATCCATTCCTTGTCTGTATCATTGAATAATAGTTTACATATACATTTTCTTAAATTTGCTACTTTGCTTATGAAAATATTATTTTTCCTCTCAATCGGAGAAGGATCAAGGACTGCAAAGGAGTTACTTCGGGAAAATGGCCTGATGGTCTTTATGGGCAATAACATCAAGACCAACAACCACTAAACTATGACCACCCACTCTACCACCCAGATGCTATGTCATATAGGTAAGAATGACCTACCTCAGTGGTCGGCAAACTGCGGTTCGTGAGCCACGTGCAGCTCTTTGGCCCCTTGAGTGTGGCTTTTCCACAAAATACCACGTGCGGGTGCGCACATACAGTGCAATTGAAACTTGGTGGCCCATGTGCAGAAGTCGATTTCGGGTCTCAAAAGAAATTTCAATCGTTGTACTGTTGATATTTGGCTCTGTTGACTAATGAGTTTGCCGACCACTGACCTAGGTCATTCTTGCTATGGTAAGACAAGAAGAGTTTCTGGCTCATCTGAAGTTCACTTTGCAAAATTTCCCGAGGCAGCTGTCCTCCATGTCTTGGCTCAATATTCCCGGGTACTTGAGACATATGCCCTTCCATAGTGGCACACCCTTTCGTATTCTCCCAGGTAGGATAAGAACTGGATGGTTCTGCACTGACAATGTCATGTTTTAGAAGAGGCACAAGTCTGTTCTGTCCATAACCCATAGAGAGTTGTAAGACCCCACCCAACAGCAAGCTGGGTTGGAAACTTTAATCCTCCCATCTACCAAGAAGGGGAAATAATTCAATGAAGATAAGTATTTATAGTCCACTTTAACATAAATTGTTTCCAATTTGCAAGGAAACTATATGCAGCAAGAATGAATGTGCTCATGTTAAATTTGAGAGGCATTGTAGATTAGGTACCTAAGAGCATGGGTTTGGAGTCATACAGTCTTGGGTTGCCAATGTGAGATCTGTGGGGACTCAGAAAAAGTATGTTTCATTTTCTGATGAATTGGGATGGGATTCTCTAACTTGGATGTTCTTAAGTTTAATTGTAGGAAATAAAATGAATTGTATAGTTTATACTTTATAAGAGCTCAGGAACCATTAGCTCCCTCCTTGACATACAAGTCAAAAATTGTAATTTTGGTAGTAAAATAATAATAAACCAGATTACTTTAGAGCTTGGCTGATTAGATAATTTCAATGAAGTATAAAAGTTCCAATCACAATTTCCATTCTGTCATGTTCAGCATTGTCTTGCCCTAAACCTAGGCTCAGTTCCTGTTCTTATCCCAAAACACATTCATGTGCTCAGCTAAACCATAGTGAGAGTCATAATTTTTATTCTTCCTAACCAATCTCTCCCAAGAATAAAGACCAGGGCAAAGAATGATCACTTTCATGATATGAATTATGCTACCCTCTTTCAGTAAAACAAGTTATTTCAACCAAACTGGGAGATGGGTGGATAGTGGATGTTCCTTTTGAAATAGTATCTGCAGAACAAGACCAGATATTTATGAGAATTCCTGTTTCATTAAATAGAGTAACACTTCCTGATCTTTGTGTCCTAATTCTAAAAAAGGATATAGACACACATAAACATAAATATACGAGTATACATGTGTATATATGTATATGTGCATATATACATATGCATGGATATATGAGTATATGAATACATATAGTGGACAAAAATATATTTACAGTTGTAATACAAATAAAAAAGAATAATACAAGAATAAATTTTGTGTTTTGCATATCCACAACTGTAAGCCTACAATATCCCTATATTGATGAAAGAATAGCAAAACAAAAGAAAGAAAGAGACCCCATATCTACTGATCATGGGAAGTTACGCGTGGAGCTATGATAATGACATGTAGTAATGAGTTTCCTGCCAACCACAGCAGCAAGGAAAACCTGATGAGCTTCTTCACCGGAACAGGGAAAATACACTCATTCCTCCAGGGACACATTTTCTGGTCTTCAATCACCAATATAACTCGCAATCAGATATTGTAATACTTTGGGTCACAGCTTAGAATAGTTTTCATACAGCGTGTGCTCTACTGACCCTCATGAGAGCCACAGGCCTGGCCTCATAGCTCCTCTGGAAGACAGGCATTGAGTGGCCAAAGCCATTGGCTAAAAAGCCCTCTGGCCACAGAAAGGCCGTTGGGAACTGGAACCTCAGTTCTTTTCCATAGAACATTGGCTGGACCCTAAAGTGTGTCCATCTTGATCTTGAGTTTCAATTTTGGGGAGCTTAAGAAATTCAGTGGCAGACTTCTGGCATTCTGAAGATGGTATAATATTGAGGTGACAGGTTTCTGGTTTAGAAGTTTTGCTAGCCAAGCTTGTTAAACCCAATATATTTCATCTTTATAAACTGTTAGACTTTTATCTAACCACCGATACCTTCTGGGTTCCTGAACAACGTACAGTGGTACCTCGAGATAGGAGTTTAATTCGTTCCGTAACCTTGAGGCGTGGGAAACTATGAGATGCTCGAGTCTCGGTAAACTGGTGGGTCGTGTGCAGCCGGCCGATCCGCGCGATGACTCCTATCTCAACTGTTGCTCATATCTCAAAGCAAAAATAGCTCGCTCGACGGCTCGTATCTCAAAAACTGGTATGTTAGGGCACTCGTATCTCGAGGTACCACTGTATTTCGGACTGGAGGACAGTTCAGTGCACACAACAGGGGCTCCTCAGTTGGGGGGTCCTCTCGGCGCTATCTGTGTGGCTTCCCCGTGGAGGATCCCGGCTTATGCATAGCTGAAGGCTGAGCTCAGGGCAGCCCCGTCAGCGGGCCCGGTGGGCTTGCTCAGAGCCTTGCCGGCTGGGGAACCCCTGGTGGGAGCGGGCGGCCTCCAGGCTTACACAGCTGCCCGGCTCCTCGTGTTCTTGGGCCGGCCCGTCACATATGTGGCTTCAGAGTGTTCAGACCTCAGGCCTCAAACAAGCTTTTGTTCCTCCTTCCTGCTTGGTGTGTTTGACTCAGTAGCTTTGTTTATTTTCTTAAAATATTTCCTTTGGGCTTGTGTTTCTTGGCTCGGCCCGGCTATGATTTTTCTAAATGCGATCTTCGCGGACCCCTTTGCCATTCATACTGTCACCCCCAGCCCCTACCCCAGAAGGATGGCAAGCTCTTTAGATGGCTTGTACTTCCTGAGGCTCGGGAGGGTTCTCAGGACCATGATGCCACCTCCTCTTCACCTGGAGGGTGAGGAGGGCTCTTGGGGGCCACTGTGGTGCAAGGTCAGGGTCTCTTTCGCCTATATGCCCAAGCTGAAGAAATTCTATGTGCGCCTCTTCCAACTGGGCTTGTTAACCATTCATATCAGCAGGACTGATTTTCTGAAATTATAGCTTTCTCTCTATATATTTTTATTGATATTTTTACAGAGAGGAAGGGAGAGAGATAGTTAGAAACATCGATGAGAGAGAGACATCAATCAGCCGCCTCCTGCACATCCCCAGGAATATGCCCGCAACCAAGGTACCTGCCCTTAACCAGAATGGAACCCGGGTCCTTTCAGTCCGCAGGCTGACGCTCTATCCACTGAGCCACACCGGTTTTGGCACATGACAGCTTTCTTGATCTCACCTTTGGGGTTCTGCACCTAGGGAGGCCCTTTAAGAGGAAGCTGAGCAGAAGGACACATTTTCCACAGCCACCCTCGCCCGGCCTCAAGCTCTGTCTCCAGAGCTCTACCAACTTTTGTTTTTCTCCCCCTCGGAAAGACACAAAACCGTTCCCCCCCCCAGATGGTCAGCATTCCAAAGCAGCTAGTCCTGCGGGGTTCCCTGCGTGCAAATGGCCCCTGCCCTTCCCCGGAGTGGCGCTGCAGGCTGGAAGCTATGGGCTCCCTGAGCATCCCCTTCAAAGAGGAAAATACCAGCGCCTCCTGCACCAACAATGAGACGTGTTTGCCTAGGGGTGATGAAATGTCTTCTGTAAACACTCCCTACCTGACCCACCTCCCTTTCCAGGGACTGAGTCACCACTGAAATATTTGTGTCACCCAAGTTCAAGAACATGAAACCCAACCCTTTGGTTCTCAAGTGCCACGGAAGGCCACATGAGCTCCACTGCTAGCTAGGGAGGCAACTCATGAAGTCCAAGCTTCTGGTCTCCAGCAGGCCTGCCCCAACTACAGAGGGGAGCTGGCTCAGACCCCTAGTGCATGCTGGGAATCCAGGTTGCAGAGAATGCTCCCCCAAAGTCCCTGGCCTGGCTTAGTCAGAATGCAGACTTCCAGCCCAAGACGGGGTGGGACTCGTCGCTGCCTGATGCGCTCTCCCACCGGCAGAGTGTGAAGTCTCATTCATTCAGGGCCCTGTCCCTCGGAGCTGAGGATCCTGGCTCAAGTTTACTTTTACATTCTTCTGTGGAGACAGGTGTTCTGTTTTGTTTTTAGGTATAAAATGGCTGCCCAGGGAGGAGACTATCTTCTTGAAAAAAGAAGAAAGAAAATAATACAGTGGTACCTCGAGATACGAGTGCCCTAACATACGAGATTTTTGAGATACGAGCCGTCGAGCGAGCGATTTTTGCTTTGAAATACGAGCAACATTTGAGATACGAGTCATCGCGCGGATCAGCCGGCTGCACACGACCCACCAGTTTACCGCGACTGGAGCGTCTCATAGTTTCCCACGCCTCAAGGTTACGGAACAAATTAAACTCGTATCTCGAGGTACCACTGTATTGAAAAGACTAAAGGCAGCCAGTATAGCTCTATATTGCAGAGAGTATTTTCAGCATCAGGAGTGCCAGTTTCTACAGTAATGAAAGCATAATATGCTAATTAGACCAGACGTCCTTCGGATGGGATGACCTTCCGGATGAAGTTGGGGCTGTGAGGGAAGTCTGGGGCCTGGGATGTCAGAGGAAACCTATGCGGGTAGCCGGCGAAGGAAGGCCTACTCTTGCATGAAGTTCATGCACCAAGCCTCTAGTTAATAGATAAGAACCCCGGCTTCTCTGTGAGCAAACTCTCTTGAGGAAGATGCTCTCCTGGAAGTCCTAACTGAAACCCCAGAGATAGAAGGAAGAGAAGCGATGGTACCTCCCCACTGAGCCTTCCCTTTTATTTTCCCCTGGATTCTATGTTAGACATAATCATTCTCAGGACAATCTACAAAAACTCAAGTTACCTCTGACATAGCTATGGGATATTATTTATAGTATCATAGCTCTGAATGCAACTGAAAATATATGTGTTGGGCTATTCATCTACTGTGGGTATTAGACGATATATACATGATTGGGTGGAAATAAATAGGTTAACATTTTCCAATCTAGTGTCTCCCCGAATACTGTTCTCAGAATTTTGCTGAAATAAAAACTTGTTTTGGAATAAAATTAATTTTAATGACAGCTGATGATGTTGAAGTCTGAAAGGTGTCTTTATCTTAGAATCTTTAATAACTGAATCTGCATTGTGAATCTCCAAGAGGGGGGATTTGGGTATTGTATTTCTCTAATTTACAAAGTAACTAATTTTTCTAGGGCTATGATCATCTCTGGAAATACTGAGCTGTGGAACGCAGTTTGGTAAATTCAGGGTTAGGCAGTACTTCCTGTGACATAAGTCAGCTAATGCAGCCAGGATTATTTAGACCAGAAGGTGCTAGAAGGTCCATAGAAGCATCCTATGTTGTTTTCATAAAATAATTCATGGCCATTAAGTACTGTTTTAAAAAGAGTAAACAGTGTCTGAGGAACAGGCAACTTTTAATGTCTAAAAAAAAAAGCAAGCAAACAGCCGAAACCGGTTTGGCTCAGTGGATAGAGCGTCGGCCTGCGGACTGAAAGGTCCCGGGTTCGATTCCGGTCAAGGGCACGTACCTTGGTTGCGGGCACATCCCCAGCAGGGGTCGTGCAGGAAGCGGCTGATTGATGTCTCTCTCTCATCAATGTTTCTATCTCTCTATCCCTCTCCTTTCCTCTCTATAAAAAATCAATAAAATATATATATATTTTTTAAAAAGCAAGCAAGCAAACAATCTGGCAGCTGCAGAACACTGCTTCATCAGGCGGTGTGCTGCGTGGGTGTGGCCCTTGTCAGATCATGCTCTTTGGGTTACAGATACTTGTGTGGCCAACCTGGGAGGCTGATCACCTGATCACCCAATATAAATTTACACTTATAAGAAAATCTGGTCCGAATTAGAAAGCGCTAACTTACCATTTCACCTTGGAAAAATGACTTATTCATAAGATGCCACTGCCTGAGTGGAAACTTAACTGTCCCATATCACAGGCATTTCGGCCCGGGTTCTCGCTTGCAGACTTCGCATTCTTGTCCATGTTGGTCTGAATTAGCGAGGTAAGCCTATCCCCAGAGCTGCAACGTGAATACAATGTGAAGAGAAAACCCTTCTCCTCCGAGTGTTTCAGTTCCTTTTGCAGTTCTGGTCACACCTCCTCATGTTACTCCTCAATTAGTCAAACTGCTGGCATGGGTTTTCTGCTCGGAGAAGGCAACTTGTCCCTCGTTGAGTTGAGGGACAGCCTGCAGACTCCTTTTAATCTGATTGTTTTAATTCAATTTAATCTGCCCAGTAAATATTTCTCTTCAGCTGAAGAAAAGTGTAAATCAACTAAATAGTTTGTAATCTCTGTGTACGGTTAGCAAAGCCCATGCTGACCCCTGCCATGGGACTCCCTCTGAGTGTGCTTTTGCTGGGCAATCACCACAGTTACCCAGCAGGGAAAGCAATTCATGGGAGAGTGATGACGGAAACCATACCCCCTCCCAGTAGCAATCACCACCCATGGAAGAATTACTCAATGCTGGTAATTACTTACTGTCCTCGTGATACTTGGCCGGATAGGCATTATGAACCAACCCCACTTTACAGATGAGTTAAGTGAGGTGCAGAAAGGTTGAGGGATGTGCCCACGCTAATCGTTGGTAAAGGCAGCATTCAAACCCCAAGTGTGTTTGATGCCAATACCTTTGCTCTTGCTATTACTCCACCAACAGCTGCCTCTATAAAAACTGACCCCCACAATTTTAACCTTGTCAGTTCTGCGGCTGAAGAGCCTAGATTTGACTCATGGAATTAAGTTAGAACTTTTTCTTAAATGCTAATAATAAGCATCTCAAAATTAAGATCCAATCGGATCTTTCAAATTTCCTTTGAAACTCTTATGGAGACACAAGAGATGATGAAAATTCACACCTCCACCAACATTTAGGACTAATACCCACACTTCTTCCAGAAGCTGGAGTCACCTCTACAACTTTAGGACCATGAGTCTGTATGAAAAAAAAAAAATAGTCCATCTGAGGCCTGCTCACATGATGCCAAGAACAGTGAAAATCTGCTCTCACTAAGCAAGAAAAAGATGATTTCCTTATTTCATTCTCTGCCAATTAATTAAGAATTATCAAACCTTTGGCTGTACAGGGGTTAGTGTTTGAGGTGACCAGGATACTGTGGGTGGGGCTGTGGCATTGACGAGTATGAATGAGGTGGTGGAGGAAGACAGTGGGAGAAGTAAGTAGAAGTTTACTAAACATTTTATGTGTGGGGAGAATCAGAGATGACAGTCACCATAAGTGCAATTTATTGAGTATATACACAATTATTTTTCCAAAATAATAATTTTAAATTAACAATTATTGTTAATTTGGATGACTTAGAAAAAGAGTGTATATATGTGTGTGTGTGTGTGTGTGTGTGTGTGTATGTGTACACACACACACACATACACAATTAGGGTTTTGTTTCCATTGACTTTTAGAGAATGTGGAAGAGAAAGGGGAAGACAGAAACATCAAAGTGAGAGAGACACTTTGATTGGTTGCCTCCTGCATGAGCCCTGACCTGGTCCCCGGTCAGGGAAAAGCCTGCAACCTAGGTACTTGCCCTTGATCAGAACTGAACCAAGACCCTGTGGTTGGCAGGCCAAGGCTCTGTCCACTGAGCCAAACTGGTTAGGGCATGATATGACATTCCTTAGCCCTCCAGCAGCAGACCTTTGTTTTTTTTCTCCAGAAGTGTGGTGGAAAAACCCTAGATCACCTTTTTGGATTCTTATTACCCAAGTTGCTAAGAATATTAGCAGTGGCATACAGGAAGCTTAGCCAATGAGCAGTCAGAAAAGGTGTTCCCTCTATAGTACACACCAATCGCCGGCTCTACCCCCTGCCCAGGCCTGAAGCCTCTGGCCGACACTTTAGGCTTCTTGGCAGGATCCTCCTGGTTCAGGCCCTTCCCAGGCTGCTCAGTGCCCACCAGGGCTTACCTGAGAGTGACCTGGGTGCCAGGATGTTCTCAGGACCCAGGCGCTGGGCACCTATGTCTGAAAATTAACAGCCATCTTTGTTGGGTTGATTTGCATACTCTGATTTTGCATACTCACTCTGATTGGCTACGGGCATAGTGGAGGGATGGTCAATTTACATGTTTGTCTATTATTAGGTAAGATACTATATATATGTATATATATTCATATATATGTGTGTATATATATATATATATATATATATATATTCATATATACTAGTAGTGGCTAAGAGAATAGATTTGAGAACTGGGTTATATTTCATTCTGATCTTTATAGCTATGTAACCTTGACAAGTCACTTACCTTTTATGAACCTTACTTATTGAGCTATAAAATGAAGATGACAATGCCTATTTTGAAGGGATGTGGTGAGAATCAAATAAGGTAATACAAGGAGTACACATAGCCTGGGCATTTGAGTTGGTAGCAATAATAATATTTGAAGCCCTGTTCTTGCATTACTACTGGACCACAAAAGAGTCCTTCAGGGCTGGCCGAAGAAATCGACATGGAAACTCTCCATGGCTGCCAGCGCAGCTGCTGGGCATACATTGGCATCTGATTATTCACTTAGTTAGTGCTCTTTCAGGTATTCCTCCATGTTTCGTCTTGACCTTGTTAGACTGACAGATGTATGTTTAAGAATATTTTTTAGAAATCTTAAAAGTAATCATTAAAATAATAAAAAGCAGATGTGTACCTTTTGAAGTATAGGAAAAGATAAAAGCAAAGACCTCAAAGTGGAAAAACACAAATATATAACTAAGTGACAAATACAAAGCACACAAAAATGGTGAAAGGAAAGTAAAACAAATTGATTTTGAATATAAAGACAAATAGTTTTAGCATCTTTATTAAAACACGCAACCTTCTCTGGGGAACCCAACATAACCTTAAGGAGGCAAGTGTCTATTTTTTTACAAGGGACAAACTTGAAACAAATAACCCAGAAAAGATCAGAATGGTAGGTAGACAGAGACTTACCTGCTAAATGCAAACGTAATGACAGCAGACTCAGCTGGACTTAGTGCTGGGTCTACTTAGTTTTTCTAGAATGGTTTCCCAGAATCCCCTTCTTTCTGTGTGTCCAGGTTAGAGCAGAAAGAAGAGGAATTCACTTGACCTTTACAAGGCAGAGCTGAGCTGTCCCTCTCTGGAGGTCACTGTGGTTACATGGGAGAGCAGAGAGGTGGGGGGACATTAGAGGGTTCGAGCTGGTGCTCATCCTCTCCGCCCCCTCCAGGCACCAGTTTTTCCAGACGGCCAGCGTTGCTGACACTAGCCTCTCCAGGGCCATCACCAGGTACTTGGCTGTAGAATTAAAGAGAAAGTCCTAGTTAAGGGGAGGATTTCCCACCTGCTCCCCTTCATGCTTTCACTCTGGCAGCTCCATGTTCCTGGATTTCCTAGCAAACGACCACTTTTCCACCCAAGCCAATGCTCCCGGCCAGTTATTAGTGGCTTCTCTCAGCTCCTCTTTTCCATCTTCCCGGTCCGCACTCCCTCAGGTTCTTGCATAATTATACAAAGGCTTTTTCCTTTCACACATTCTTGAGTCTGTGATACTCAGAGAGGTTCTGTTTCATGCTTGAATTCTAAAAAGACATGAATATAGATAGGAATAATCCATTTTAGGCAAAGTGTAATTTACGTAAGAGTATTGGCCGGGCAGATATGTGTTCTGTGCCTGGGTCTTAATTTGTAAAGGTGACTGAGTGATGATAGAGAGGTCAATACCATTGAAAGAAAAGTTGAATTTGCCGTTCCTTCTAGAAATGAGAGGCTCGGCCCTGACAATGTTCCTAAATTTTCCCCTGTGTGCCGTTCTAAAAGTTTATAATGTTACTTTGGACAAGTTCCCTAATCATATTGATCATTAAAACTCATGGCCATCACTCAGAGAGCATTGCTATAAATGAAACATGCACTTTAGACATTATTTAATTCTCACATGAAAAGTGTGAGTATTGTTATCTCTATTTATAGAACAAGAAACTGAGACTCGAAGTTTTCCCAAGTGTGCATCCTGAAATATCCAATGTTTCCTGCATTCAGGACTAGTACTTGAGAGCAAAACTACTTAGACTTAACCTGGCTCATTATCTAATAGGAAGATTAACAATGATCAGATTAACAATGGTTAGTTTGGGTTGAATTTATATAGAGTGCAGCCCATTGATTTGTTTTTGTAAATATAATTTCTGATCCTTGCACACTTGGGATTTTAAAACATAAATGACAAGGTTCTGACTTCGTAAGACCTATAGTTTTCTCAGAGAAATACTTTTCCTAGACAGACATTGTAATATTTTAGGAAAAGTGGGTTTGTGGTGTTTGGCTTACAGATTTCATTGAAATATGTTCTATTTGAATAAATGAAATGTGGCATGCACGGGAAAAAGAACAAAAACACACAGATCAAGCAAAACCTAGAGAAAAGTACTTTCTAGGAAGATGGCAAAAGCAGGACAGAAGTGGTTGCATTGAAACTGGCTGCTGGAGGGCATGCGTGCTGGAGAAGGGGATTCTGGGTGGATGGGAGAGCTTGGCAATTCAATGGAGCTTTAGTAAAAGTAAAAACCACAGCGTGTCCAGGAAGTGGATAGTCCGGTGATCTGAAAGTGGTCCTCGGAACCTCATGGACAGAGTTGTATTTGTGCGAGGAGGAATAACAGCCCTGATAACCCTGCTGTCCGTATCTTGAGTGGATTCATATTGCAAAAAAAAATTAGCAACCTTCATATCTCAGATGATCTCCTGCGCGCTTGTGGGTTGGGAGTTGCAAGCGATCAGAGGTGAGACGGATGGATGGATTCTGATGCCATATGCCCAGTTCTTCTGAGACTTTCACAAGATGTCAAGCATCAAGGCTACTTGTCTTTGAGCGAGAACAGCCTTCTCTCCAGGGTGCATTGTATCTGCCCACTATGTTCCAGCCAACAATACAAAACCCAGGCCATGTCCACTCTTCCTGGCACACACGTCTTAGGAAGGTCGGAGTCTGGTAACTACCGCGTTCTCGGGAATTAATACCAAAGCTCCCAGCCTGCACTGGGCCCAGAGCGGCAGCATTCCCGTGAGGGAAGGAGAAGGCCCCCAGAGCTGCTGCAGCCCCATGTCTACCGGGGAATTTTCTGGATGCCGTGCTGTGGTGGCGGACTGGCTTCTTGGACGAGTCTTGGGAAAGGACACACAGACCAAACAAACAACAAAGTGACAGACACGAATGTGCTTTTGGCCACTTTCTGCCCTGAAAGATGAAGACTGACTTTGAGAACACCAACACAGGACAATAAACTCGCGTTCCTCTACTAGTGAGGGTGAGAGAAACCATGAAAGTTGTGTGTGTGTGTGTGTGTGTACGTGCGTGTGTGTGTGGTATCTGGCTACTGTACTTGAACAATAATTCCTCTTGACATTATACAAGGTCAGCAAGTCACCTCAAGACCACCCTGCTTGAGGGTCTGCGCTGCACACAGGGCTGTGCGGACTCTCTCTCAGCTGAGAAATGTCACCCAGCACCTTTCATATTTATGGTGACTCATAAACAGGAAACCGGTCCTGTCCATGACATTGTAACGTTTTCATATCTCAAATCCCTTTTATGAAAATGAAAAGAGAGGAAAAAAAAAAAAGCACACCAAACCAAACAAAAGAACTTGGCTGCCTTATGCTCTCGGGGCCAAAATAAATATTGCCAAATTAGTAAGGCATACTGAACAAATTAAGCGCTAAATGCAAATTTATCGACTGAAATGCAATGGCAGAGTCACCAAAGAGCTTCCAGTGTGGAGCGCGGCCTGTGAGGAGGTGTTTGTGTTGGCCCGTCTCTGCCCAGAGGCATGGGAACAGTGATGTACAAAGAGCATTTCTGTTACACCCAAGACGAACAGTTTGTTTTAGAAAGTTCAAGTAAACAGTGTCTAACATATATTCACTGCATCCAGAATCTCAGTTGCTACCAAGAGGGAGATGAAGAAGAAGAAGAAGAAGAAAAAAAAAAGCTGGCAAAAAATTTCCTAAAAGAAAAAAAAAAACCCACCCCCACAAAACAACTCCTTTGGCAAGGTTCAAGCCCGCCTCGTAAATCACTGGGCGGGATGGAGACAGCCTCCTCCTCTGGGTGATGTGTCTAAGGCCCGGCCGTGCTTCATGGAGGCAAATAAGGATTCTTCCCTTCGGGCTCTTCTAAACCTCACAGAGTAAGGAGAATCTTCATCTTAATATTTTGTGATGTCCAACATGGAACATCTAGGATGTATCTTCAGAAGTTGTGGGCGTCATTGATGATGTCTGAGATGTAGAAGTTGCATGGATATGGCTTTCGGTCAGTGATCGATTTGGGAGGGGTAGAGAGTCGATATGTTCACAACTATGGGGTGTCTTCCTCCTGACCGTGGACTCAGGGACTTTCTTTCCTGCTTTGCTCAGGGTCCCTCACCCCCTCTGGCATGGAAGGTGCTAAGTCAGTGGTTCTCAACCTTCCTAATGCCACGTCCCTTTAATGCAGTTCCTCACATTGTGGTGACCCCCAACCATAAAATTATTGCTACTAGCAACGAAAATAATTTTATGGTTGGGGGTCACCACAACGTGAGGAACTGCATTAAAAGGACGTGGCATAAGGAAGGTTGAGAACCACTGTTAAGTGAAGGTCTCCATTTGGGTGGGGAACCCCTGCTGCTTTGGGAAAGAGTCCCCACAGCCTTCCGGGGCTTCCCACAATGCCTGTCTCTTCTCTGACGCTAGCTAGTTGAAGAAACCAGGAGAAAGAAGTCATTTACCCTCCGCTACAAATTGGGGATAGAATGGGAACCCCAGAGTGTGCCAAGCCTGGATGGCTATTTAGAAAGCTTTACTTTATGGAGGAAAAATTAGAGGCCCAGAGAGAGGTTGTAACCTGCCCAGAGTCATACAGTGAATCAGTGCCAGAGAAATTATTAGAAGATCAAATTTTCTTTATCTGCTGACTCCCAGCCAAAGTTCTTTCTGCATACCACACTCCCTCCCACACAGCTATGATTTAGAGGTCTTTTTTTTTTATTGATAATACTCTCTTTCTCTATACCCAGCAAAGTGCAGTAACGGAGTTAAATGTCTCCTTCTACGGGCCACTCTGTTGCTCAAGAAAATCCAGTGGCCATCCCCGGCAGAAGAGGTCAAGTGTAAACTCCTCAAGAAATTTGGATTTTGAGGTGGAGGGCCATCTTGGGCCTTGTGCCAGGAAGGATGGAGCGAGAATCACAAAGCAGAAATAGGTCCCGCTATGGCCTCTGGAGGAAGGGAAATGGATTCATATGAAGGGGGTAGCAATAAAAATCGCCTCTAAGTTATCATTCCCTATAGGAAACTCCCTGAGAAATAAGCCAGTATGTTTAAAAAGCATCCAGATAGCCAAAGGAAGAAGCATCAGTTTGATTTACAGTGATACCTCGAGATACGAGTGCCCTAACATACGAGATTTTTGAGATACGAGCCATCAAGCGAGCGATTTTTGCTTTGAAATACAAGCAACATTTGAGATACGAGGATCGGCTGGCTGCACACGACCCACCAGTTTACTGCCACTCGAGCATCTCATAGTTTCCCACGCCTCAAGATTACGGAACGAATTAAACTCGTATCTTGAGGTACCACTGTACTTTATTTGCACGGCACAGTTTCAATGAACTACCAACCCACTAGACACCCTTGCCAAGAATCATCTGGCAACATCCAGCTTGGACGCCCACGCCATATAGTCAACAATCTCCTAAATGCAGCTGAATGCACGTGGGACATTCTGGATTCATCGTACATTCCTTTCCAGGACAATGAGCATTCACACTCCATTTCAGAAACATGTCCCTAGAAAACAAGACACAATTGGTTTTTTGAAAAAAAGAAAAACTCCCTTGGACTCGTTTGAATCAGAAGTGATATAAAAATAAGTATAACAATTTCAGAACATTAACAGTATGTAAGTTCCTCCATGAAAGTAACGTTTACTGTTATTACGGTGCGGTTCTTAGTGATCTCTTCCGTGGTTGAGTATTCAAACAGGCCCTCCCTCAGCCTTAGCTCGGGGGGTAGTGTCCTCCACCTGGGCATGGCATTTCTGGGTGATGGTCTGTGCCAGGGGCAACCTGTTCCACCATCCAGGGGCTGAGTGTCCCTGGGACGCAGGAGAATGTGTTGATTATTGCACAGTTGCGAACCCTAGATGCCTCTAGTATGTAGACATTTTGACAATTAATAGTGATTTCAGGCTTTTCATGGTGGTTGATCTGCCTTGTAATGTTCTTGACCGACTCTATCTCCTCAAAGGGTGGACTGCTGTTCAGATTAATCAAACTGTGGATGTGAAAGTGCTACACTTGGTGCACAGAAACCACAGATTTGAGGGGATGGGGTTATGTGTATGGCTGCTCATGGAGCTGTTGTGGCCAACTTAAACTCT
Source organism: Lasiurus cinereus (assembly GCA_011751065.1). Classification (NCBI taxonomy): domain Eukaryota; kingdom Metazoa; phylum Chordata; class Mammalia; order Chiroptera; family Vespertilionidae; genus Lasiurus; species Lasiurus cinereus. The sequence continues at coordinate 64,977,254 of JAAGEH010000041.1, forward strand.
GTGCTCACTCTGGAAGCTTCCTCCCTCCCCTCACCCCTCGCCCCCGTGAAAGCACACCAATGAAAGCACAGAGACCCAGAGGGCGTGGGTTTCAGGCCAGGCTTTCCAAAGCAGTGAGTTGGGAGTAGAATGCCTGCAGGTAGAGTGGGCTGGGGATTGAATAACCGTCTTCACCACAGGATGGCCACCCCTCAGCCCCCAGCCAGCCCTGAGGATGACCCTCTCTTAGGCTTTACACAACTGGGAACACAGTGCTGGGCTCAAGACAAAGCTGAGGGCTTCTTGAAAAGCAGAGACCTGGGACATGAGCCGGGTCCCCACATCCACCATGAGTCGGGTCCCCACATCCACCAGGTTCTCTGTCTGTTCCCTCCCGGCCTCCGTTCAGACCTCACTTTCATCGGGTCTCTTCTGAGCTCCCCACTGCACACAGATACATCCAAACTCATCATGTAAACCCATCAAATCACTTCCTCTAGTAGAACCTCAATATTTAAGGACTCAAATACCTATTACTAATCTTGTTCTAACATTGTCATCATCATCATCATCATCATCATCATCATTTATTTAATCCTTGCAACATCCTCGTCAGCTTTTTAATGAGGAAAAAACAAGTCAATATAACTAGTAATTTTATAGTTTGTCTTAAAAGACAAAATCTAAGTTAACTGTACATAAAGAACATCAATTGCACTTCAGAAAATTCACTCAGCATGTGGAAAATAATCCTTTTTGCTGCCTGCATAAAGGATGTAGTTGAATACATCCTCAGATGGTTTGGCAGACATGATCAGATAGCGCTGCCTTCACCAGGCTCCTGTCTGCCTGGGGGTGTTTACCTTGCTTTGCAAATATATACACCACGCCTTTCATACTCTGTGATGAGTCTCCCCTCCTCTCTTTCTTTCCTACCTTTTTGACAGGGTCTGACACAGGGTAGGCGTTTAAGAAAACCTCTGCAGTAAGTGGATGGATCTGAGAGCTGGACTTGGGTTGGACCAGCGGTGTCCTCACTGAGTCATCTGTGAAGACCTGTAATTCTGTGGGCCTGTCCACAGTCATACATTTCTATCCAAACCCACTGCCCCTCCCACAAAAGCACACCTGACACAGGTGAGCAGGCACATATGCATCTGCACATTCACACCAGTGCATGCGTGTGATCCCAGTACCCTCAAGTGCTGGCATTTGTCTCCTCTGCACCCCAAACTGGCAGCCCGCCCCCAAATCCAGGCCAATGGTTAGTCACACTCCTCACACAGGACACATGTGAACTACAGACCAACACCTGTGCACACGTGCGTTGCATGAATTTGCACACCTAGTCTGCCTGTACTCAGGTGTGTTTGAAGCTGAAACGAAGGGTCAGGAAGCACCTTGAACCTGGCCTGTGGCATTCACGACATATCACAAGAAGATGTTCTCTGTATCCTCTGGAGACTGGAGGTCTGTCTGAATGCTTTAAAGCAGTGGTCGCCCTAGCCGGCTTGGCTCAGTGGATAGAGCATCAGCCTGCAGACTGAAGGGTCCCAGGTTCCATTCTGGCCAAGGGCACATGCCTGGTTTGCGGGCTTGATACCCAGTGGGGGGCGTGCAGGAGGCAGCCAATCAATGATTCTCTCTCATCATTGATGTTTCTATCTCTCTCTCTTTGTCTCTTCCACTCTGAAATCAATAAAGAAATATATATATAAAATGGTACCTTGAGATACGAGTACCCTAACATACGAGATTTTTGAGATATGAGCCGTCGAGCGAGTGATTTTTGCTTTGAAATACGAGCAACAGTTGAGATAGGAGTCATCGCGCGGATAGGCCGGCTGCACACGACCCACCAGTTTACCGCGACTCGAGCATCTCATAGTTTCCCACGCCTCAAGGTTACGGAATGAATTAAACTTGTATCTCGAGGTACCACTGTGTATATATATATAAAAAGCAGTGGTCGCTCACCTTTTGGACCTCACGGACCACCAGTAGTCCATGGCCACTGGTTGGCGACGGCTACTTTAAAGGACCCTGCATCCTGACTGCGCTTGGGGCTGGTTCCTGAACAATCCAGAAATTGTCAGGATCAGCACGAAGCAACACTGAGCTCTCTGTAGGAGCAGGATTTCAAACACTGGAGACAATATTCGTATTGTCTCCAGAGCTCCGACTTGTTGTTTTATGTTTGAGGAAGTTGATTCCTAGATAGAGATCTTCATAACGCCAGCCGAGGCTGCATTGCATTTATTGCCGCTGTGTGAGAGACCCATTGAAAAGTGGGGTGCGTTTTCTCCTCCGCAAATAGAGCCCCTGGCCCAGGTGGATGCCTTTGCAAATATAGACATCTTCCTGGAAAATGCAGGCCTGGGAGTCACCCCGTTACTGGTAGAATCCACAGAGCTGTAAAGGAAGGGAGGGAGTTTAAACTTTAACTTCTTCAGACATCATGGGACCATCACAAAAATGAATCAGAGACACCCACTGCGAGCATTTTTCACCGTCACCGCGCAGATGACAGGAGATAAGAAACGTTCGTCAAGGTGGAAAGTCCTTTGCCGATAACATCTTAGGCCTGTGTGTGGATGGCGACTTTCTCAGGGGTGCGCCTATGGCTTGCTGCTTCCTTCTGACCTATAGAAGCAGACAGAGTCTCTTATCTAAAAATCACTGCGAGGAGACACAGTCTTCCCCTCTCCGCCAGCTTCTGGAATGCTGAGCTCAAAGAGGCCCGACCCATATCTCCCTTTTCTTTCTTTCTTTCTTTTTTTTTTTTTTACAGAACAAGAACAAGGACACATTCTCAGTGACTTATAACTCAGAGACCAAATGACATCTGGTACTAAAATCTCCGACTCTCATTTTAGGGCTATTATCTCCCTTTTATAGACGGGGAAACTGAGGCTCAGAAGAGTTAGGGAATCTATCCAGAGTCACATGACCTACAGGTGTCAGACAGAGAAACACAATCCAGTTTCTTTAATGGTCAATCTTTGCTTGTTTCCACTTTTTCTTTCTTTTTTTCTCCTTAAACTGCAGTTAAGTTACTACCATCATCCTTGCCCCAGCATCACTGTGGAAGTTCAGAGCCGGTTGCTGCAGAAATCTCTGTTCTGATCTCATTGAGAATCTTACCCTTCCCTTCCTCTCCCACCCTGTTCCCTCCCTCTCCCAGCTCTGAGGTCGGGCAGTGAGGTCGGTGTGTACCTGCTAAGCCAGGGACCCACCAGACATGGGGAGTGACATCCTGGCCAGTGGGACTCAGAGTCCCCACCACCTCTGTGTCTGAGGACTGACTGCAAAATGGCAAATAGCTTGCTCAAGTCAAGGCCTGGGAGTCCCCGTATTTGGCCACTTCTTGGCGGAGACGCTCCCAGGCTCAGTGCGCGGGGACCATGATGGTTCCGGGCGCCCAGGCGCAGTGGGAGGATGAGAGGCCTCTGGGCTCGGGGTTTCCCGGGCTGTGGTCTGCAACCTGTTCAGTCAAGTCCAATGGTCCTGGAATCCTGGGCTTTGCGCAGGGGGCCCACGGCCAGCTATTTGTTGTTTTAAGAAGGCTTGGTTGCTGCCCTTAGACGTGGGGGTGGAGGGGCCGGCCTACTGTGCAAGGCGGCCGCCACGTTCTTCAGGGGATGACAATGTTGCTCTGTGCCTCCCCAAGGCCCCTGGGGCAGCGACCGCATTCCAGAGCCTCCCGCCAGATGAATGAACTATTTCAGCTCCTCAGTGCCTGAGACAACGAGCTGAGGCTCCCACCGTTGTGTTTCTCCCCATCGTGGGATCTTTAAGTAGGGAAGACCCCTTTTCCCCCACTTGGGACTCGAGATCACCACGCTCAAGGCTTCCTCTAAGCCAGTGGTTCTCAACCTGTGGTCGAGACCCCTTTGGAGGTCGAACGACCCTTTCACAGGGGTCGCCTAAGATGGCCAGAAAACACCTATTTCCCATGGTCTTAGGAACCAACACACCGCTCCTCGGTGTAGCAAAGTGTAGCAATGTAGTTTACTGTTGTCATATGAAGACTGTTGCCCATACTACACCATGATTCAAGACAAAATTTCATTTATTTGTAATTAGAAATAAATATTTCACAATATATAATTACATATTGTTTTTGTGATTAATCACTATGCTTTATGTTCAGTTTGTAACAACAAAAATACATCCTGCCTATCAGATATTTACATTACAGTTCATAACAGTAGCAAAATTACAGTGATGAAGTAGCAACGGAAGTAATTTTATGATTGGGGGTCACCACAACGTGAGCAACTATATTAAAGGGTCACGGCATTAGGAAGATTGAGAACCACTGCTCTAAGCAATGGGTCAGCACCCCGCCACTGGGCTTTGTCACACACACTCTAGCCTTCCTCACCTTTCAGGCCCTGTCCCTGCTGGGCGCCCACACCCTAAGAATGTCTCCGTGTCCCACTGGAACCTTGGTGATTGCCCAATCCAGCTCCACAGCCCTTCCAGCCACGTCCCCAGGAGCCAGAGCCATGTCCCCGAGCTGTAAATGCCTTCCAAAGACAATGGGACAGAACCTCATTGTTTCAGGGAAGAAGGCGCCTCACATAGCGGTCGCATTGTGGTTACGGGGCCTGATGATTAATCCACAGAGAGGATGTGCAGGAGAGAGGACCTGGCATGGTTCCTGTAGGCGAAGAGTCTTTAGAATCTCACGTCTCTGATTGAACGTGTGTTCTGGAGATGCAAGATTTCCACTGTGAAGCTTTCTCGGAGGAACTTTTCCCAGTTGTGAGTTAGCATCTAAGTAACTACCTTTTCTCTCTACATGGAAATTCTATGTTTCAAAAACACAAATGTTTCACACTGCAAAAATAGGCCTTGTGTTGCTTATGGTAATACTTCTGAAGATGTGCATGTACCGTGCTTGGGAAACTTCTGAATTAGAAATGGAATCTGAGCAACTAGGACCTGGGGAAGGTGACACATTTAGATACTGATCAGCGTGTATGTATTTGATATACTTATTTTTAGAGTCATTTTTTCAGAAGCTCAGGGCTAAATAAGATCTTCAAAGGGACTCGGGGGATTTCAGTAATACCCAACAGTGTCCACCATGGATGGCTCCTGCCTTTCACAGGATCACCGTGGGGAATCAGGACTCAGGTGAACGCTGTGTGAGGGACTGTAGGCACAGGATCAAGGGATGGTGCTGAAGGACAAAAATTAACTCTGCCACTTCCTGGTGCTGGACCTTCGACAACTTCTCCGAGTTTCTGTTCTGGCGTCCCGGTATGTCTGCACTGAGGTGTCAGTCATAAGGTGTGTATGGAAGCTGTGCTTGCCCATCCGGGTTATTGGAGTGATTTGTTAGCTAGAAGTTCAGGGCAGGATGACATTGTGGTTCTGGACTCTTGTGAAGTTTTGTCCAGACTCGGTCTCAGTGACTGTGCCTCTCGGGTCACTTCAGGAACCATGAAGATAGTACAGTGGGAAGGGAGGGAGTGGTGGCCCAGGAGTAACTAGGGATGGGCCAGAGACTGGATAGCAGCATGAGGGAGAGAGGAGCGTGTCCGGGAGTTCAGATGTCTGCATTTTGCACAATCGGCTCTTGAATTCCGGTCCTTTACTGTCCACTGAAGTGTGGGTGTGAGCTTCTGGGGAAACCCAGGCCAGAGAGCCCTGCCTCCAGGTCTTGGTTGAGAAGCAGGCTTTCCGCCCAGGCGGGGTGGGATAAGCTGTCGCTTGTTTTCATAACCTGCCCTCACATGGGACAGGCCCGAGAGCTGGGAAGACAAAGCAGAGAAAGTCGCGTCCCTTTGTTTCAAGCTCCAGGCCTTTTAGTGCCATCCACTGTCTCCTTGTTCCCTTGTTGCGCCACAGGGCACACGGCTCTGAATGGGACCTTTTATCATGGGAAATTCCGTGGTGCCAGTTGCCCCTGACTTTCTTCCATGCCAAACGACATCTCCATCGACTTTCAAGCTGCATGTTTGAAGTAAGCACCGTCCCACCCACGCCTCTCGCCCCATGTGCCTGCCCACAGGGTCAGCCCTGGCTCCCAGAGAGCAGTGGGACTGGCTTCCGGCTGCCAGGGGTTTGGGAGCTGGAGTTGGGGGATCAGCACTGTCCTGCCATTCGGTGCTCCTGATGCCTGGAGCTGCCAAGGGCATCATTTCCAGGCGCTCCGTGTGCAAGGAGGGCTGGGGCACCTCTTGAAGGGCATCATCCTGGTACCCTCTGTGTCCTGGTTCTAAAAAGGGTGTTCTCCCGACAGGCCAGCTCACCTGGTGTAGACCACATCCTGCCCACAGCCACTGTGCCTTGCCAGCAGCTCCCGCTCTCCCCATTTATGTGTGAACAGGTTACTGAACTTAGAAGTGCATGCGAATAGATTGCTTGGTATCGAAGTACAGTGGTGCCTTGAGATACGAATTTAATTCGTTCCGTAACCTTGAGGTGTGGGAAACTATGAGACGCTCACGTTGCGGTAAACTGGTGGGTCGTGTGCAGCCGGCCGATCCGCTCGATGACTCCTATCTCAAGTGTTGCTCGTATTTCAAAACAAAAATCGCTCGCTGGACGGCTCGTATCTCAAAAATCTCGTATGTTAGGGCACTCCTATCTTGAGGTACCACTGTATTCCATGCACAGGGAACAGAACAACTAAAGCTGCACAGGTCTGAAAAGACAAGTGCTAGTGTGGCTATAAAAACACACCAAACGTCTTGTGAGGGGGTGGGGATGGACTATCAGTTAATCCAATCTCCAACTCATGATGAGTTAGAGATTGGATTATCCTCATGTGGGGGCATGGAGCGGAATTAAACTTCACACATGCAGAAGGCTCCCAGGAGCAGTAACTGAGATCTTTGCAGGGATGACCTCATTAAAACTTTGCTTCCACTCTGAGTTAGGGACTCTTTGTGACACATGGGGAAACTGACAGTCCAAGTCCCAGCTGGCACTGGAGCCGCGTCTCGGAATCACTGTACCCTCTGCTTCTCAGAGATGCGGGGAGGTGACCTCAGAGACGGGCTTGTCCCCCAGGACAAGCAGCTCATGGAGGTGGAGGAGACAGTACCACCTCCAGCTCAGGCTTGATTCTTGGACTTCGCGAAAATTCCAGCTGGAAACGGCAGTCCCGGATGGCAAGCACCATGGCCCCGGCCTGGATGGCTCATCATGTGAGTTCAGGTTCTGTGTGTTCGACATTAAAGAGACATTGAACCGGGTGGAAAGAGAGAACGCATGGAAAATGACCTCACTGACGGAGGGCTGCAGTGGAAATGCCTGGCTTGGATTCTGGCCTCGCCCGCCCGCTCCTCTGCTCTGCCTGCTGCTGTGGCCACGTGGCCCGGGGCCAAGGCTGCGGTAGAGTAGCCTCCTGTGCGCCGAGTGGTAGCTGCTGGCAGCCCCGGGCCTCTGCTCTGCTCCACAGAGGAACTCCCCAATGTCAGTAGCAATCTGCGAGATTATCCGAGGACACCGAGCTGGAGACGTTCAGACTCTGTGACCGGGTTTCTCTGCTCTGGGGGAAAATCACTGGAGGAAGAGGGTGTGACCCACTGAAACCTTTCACTGGAAGGGCCCAATAATCAGAGAGGGTACGGCATTTCTACACGAATCCAAGGATGGATTTTTTGCAGACAACCCATATACAGTGGTACCTCGAGATATGAGTGCCCTAACATACGAGATTTTTGAGATACGAGCCGCCGAGCGAGCGATTTTTGCTTTGAAATACGAGCATCAGTTGAGATAGGAGTCATCGTGCGGATTGGCAGGCTGCACACGACCCACCAGTTTACTGCAACTCGAGCGTCTCGTAGTTTCCCACGCCTCAAGGTGACAGAACGAATTAAACTCGTATCTCGAGGTACCACTGTACCTTCTTTTCTTGACTAGTCTTGAGAAGTAGGCAAGTATTCCTTTTTTTTTTTATTTTTGCATGTGAGACATCTGAAACTCAGAAAGTGAGTAAGAGGCAGAGCCAGGATTTCCAACTTGGATCTGTCTGTCACATGGGTCAGTTCTAGCCCTGGTTGATGGTGCTTTTCCTGGTGCCCTGAATCCGAGCCCAATGCTGCCCCTTCTACCTGACACTAAGCTATTGATTTGTCATCAAGGATGGTGTTCTGCCTGTATGCACCAGTTGGACATGTTTGCTGTTGATAGATAGGGCCTTCCTGATTGGCCAGTGGCTATCCATAGCAGTTATTACATATTTTGATTATTGCTTCTGTTTTTATGTAAATATTGATTTTTTTTCTGTTACATTGCTTCAAAAAGGATTTATGGCAATTTGTACAAATACCTTACAATAGTCAGATAACATCTACTAAAAGTAGGCAAACCAGCAAAAAGAAATAACAAAGATAGAAAGGTACATTTGGGCAGGAAAGAGACCAACACAAAGGTGCAAACAATAACTCTGAAACATTTGATCAAGATGAGCCTTTTAAAATTTTTTTTTTTGGATTCTACACCTTCCAGGAGTCAGTGACAGAAGAAAAGCAGGCTGGTTATGTGCTTTACTGTGTCTAAGAAAAACAACAACCATACAAATCAAAAGCATGTCTGGTAAAAAGTCATCTTCCTGAGATCCCCCCCCCTTCTAAAAATGAGCACTGAAATTTAATTATTACTCTTCCCATAATATCTATCAAATGGTCAGGATGATAATGACCTTCAAAGGGCCGTTTCCAGGGGCTGCTTAAACAAGAGAAACAATGTTCAACACTTGGCCTTCTGACGGTATTTGCCTTGTATCCCTAGTTAAATAGAAATTTCTCTGAAACGTGGTGCTCGATTCAAAATTTCCCTAGCAATTACAAAAGAATAATAACTTTTTAAAACTAGAAAATTAAAAGAAGTGAACTATAATGGAGGGGATGTGAACACAGGTCCTGCTCCAAGATCTTGCATGTCTTACCTGCTTGAGATCCTTCTCCTTACTATGCCCTTTTCTCCATAAGACAAGGGTGTTGCCCATTGCCCGCTCTAATCTAACAGGTGGAATATCTCTCAGCTATTCCTGGAATTCTTGTGAACTTCAGACAGAAAGTAGTCAGTGTGATTCTTATGCCCATTGATTTTGTCACTCATTCACTCGTCCTTTTACCAGAAATGTGTAGAACATCACTATGTGCCTTGCCCTGTAGACACAGAGATGGATAAGACACAGCACTTACGGATCAAAGGAGGAGACAAAAATGCTCAGAGATGATCCCAGCACAACACAAGAAGCAGTGTCACAGAAACATGTCCCAGGTGGTGGGCAAAAGGGAGAGAAGGACCATTCTCACTGTCTGAGAGGCTGGGTGGATTTCAGTGGAGTTGATGCTCAACTACAGTCCTCACCTACATCCCTCAAGGAATCGAGGATGGGAGATTATTGATGCAGAGGAAAGCATATTAATGACACACCAGTGAGCAAGAGTGGAAGATGTGTTGGGGCAATAGATAATTTGAGGGGCAGTGAGCAAAGATGATCAGACTGCCTTATCCACCAACCAGTGAAAAAGTCAAAACTCTGGTTATTATATTTTAAAAGAAAAAAAAATGCCCTAAACTCCTAACTTATTTAAAATTTGAAGTGTGTGGGGGGGTACGTCTTATGGACTAAACCTTCTATTTGCATTCATCAGCACTCTGCCAGGTGGAGTTGAAAGAAAGAGAATGGGTGGAGGCACAGTGCCAAATGCAGGATCCATGAGAACTTGGGACCGTGTCTCAAAGATTTGAGCTGACTGTCCATTTCTGCTCAGACATAACATTTTTTTAAAAAAAGTTCAAGCAACAGTATATGATGTTACGTCTTCCATGATGTACGTCTCTCCTTCTTGGTGAGAAGCGTTGGGCTTTGGTTTCACATTTTGGTCTTGCATAAACTCCACTCTGTAGGATTAATATGCACCTCACATGGTTAAGCAAGAATGTGCTGCCTTCAACTCAGTTGAATTACCCCAGAGGCATAGATTAGCAAAAATCATTCCATGAGTTAATTGTGTTTTGTTGTTGTTGTTGTTATGGTTAGCAGGAAGATCATATTGCCAGGAGAATATAGTGCCTTTGGAGTTGTCAAGTGCCTGGTTAAAGCTTTGCTTTGTAATTCTGTGAGCTGTCCTCAAAGTGGGGAGGAGGAGGGTCAATCTTCACAGATAATAACACATGCTATGTTCTGGTGCCCTTGAATTTAAAAAAAAAAAACAACTTAAAATTAATAATCTCTGAAGATTTAGGATATGTCATTCTACATTTTTTATTTTATCAGTAGCAATGGAATCAATATGGTATCAGGATTTACTATATAAATTTAATAGACTTTAAAATTTTAAGAGCCCAAATGAAAAGATGATATATTTTTTTATCAGTACAAAAATTGATCAAATATATACATTTAATTCACTTACAATTTGGGGTAAAATCCTTTTTATTCTCATTAGAAGATAATTTTCCAGAGAGAAAAGAGTGAGGTTAGAATCTTGGTCTTAACTTCACAGGATTTTCTAGCTTCAAAGATCTCTGTTCACATTTCTCCCTTGCTGTGTGTGATTGGCACCAGGCAAGCCAACTGGTAAACCTGATGCTGAATTTCAGTTGGTTGCCCAAGTTGGCCAAATCCTTGAAAGCACCCCGCCACAAGCTGACACTCATTATCTAGCTTCCTCACTGCAAGAGTCATTTTCTCTCATTCTATTTAAAGCAGCCCTCGCCCAGACCATGGTAAATGATTTTACACACTGCACGCCCTGTGCTGAAGCATTCGCGTTGTGGCTGATTACAAACCACACAGGACTAGGGCTTTACTCTTCAAGCAGGGTTTGTGCCGGCCCCGGGTCTTTGTTGCTCACTTTTGGCACTCTTTGCCAACTCAACATTCTCCAAGAAAGTGTAAATCCTACCACGGGGAAACGAGGTGTGGAATATGTGCCTCGGTTGATGACATCACCTTCTGGTCAGGGCCGTAAATTGTGTGAGACTGTGCAAACAGACACTGGCTCCTAAGTGCTGGATTTCAGAGCTGTATATTCTGACCTTGAAAATTCATCATTGAGATCATTGAGGAGTGGAGAGCATCCCTCCTGCCTAGTGAGAGTCATTCCAGGACCTTCAGGGAGTGTCCTGGCCCCGGAGTCCAATGAATAGGAGGTTTTACACTTGAAAGTGCTACTGCTTTGGGCCAAATGCTTGTGATTGATTACAGGTCTCAGTGATAGAATTCTGATAAACCAGCTAATGACTGTCTGAGCTACCTTAATCCGAGGAAGGGACTGCCTTCATTAAGTGACTTCATGGTCTCCAAGAAGGTCATGGGGCTGGTGAATGCTTGACATTCTATTGTTCAAACACAATCCCCTGGGGAAGGGACTACTGCTGAAGTTCCTTTCAGTGTGAGAGTGACAGGTTGGTGATGGTGTCCCCAAAGGGAAATCTGTCAAAGTCTGAAGGCAATTTAAAAAAAAATATATATATATATTTTATTGATTTCAAAGAGGAAGGGAGGAGTACAGAGAGATAGAAACATCAATGATGAGAGAGAATCATCGATTGGCTGCCTCCTTCATGCCTCCCTATTGGGGATGGAACTCACAGCCCTGGCATGTGACCTTGACCAGAATCGAACCCAGGAACTTTTAGTTCATAGACCCACACTCTATCCACTGAGCCAAACCACCTAGGACTGAAGGCAATTTTAATTGTTATATCTGAAGAGAGAAGAGGCTGCTAGCATCTAATGAGTGGAGGTCAGGAATACTGCTAAGTATCCTACAGCGCAGAGGACAGCCCCCACAACAAAGAACTATCCAGCCCAATGTCAACAGTGTCCAGGTGGAGACTCCCATTCTTAGTGTAAAGGAGAGATTTGAGGGACTTCCTAAGGGGACATGGGAAGCAGCATGGGGAGTTTGGCCAGGGGGGAAATTAAGAAGCTACAGCACAGAGAGGGACACATAATGAAAAACACCTCCTTTTGCTGAGGGTTGGCCTTGAACCCATGCTGGAAAATCACGGGTTCATAGATTTTTGTTTTTTTTTGTTAAAACCTCAGAGAGAATGAAATAAAGCAACATAGGATGTCCCTGGTCTTTATTCAAGTTGGTGAAAAGAGTGGCATGAAAAGAGGAGGTTCCCCTGGAGAGTACAGGGCGCAGGACCCCTGTGAGCAGTCTGCAGCAACCCCAGTGGGGCTCTGGAAGATTCCATGGAGGAAAGTAAACATATTAAACTGTTTCCCCTAAGTAGGCTGGATTTTCTGTCTCGGTAGCAACTATGAATGCCAGTATTACACCAGTCAATGGTATGTGAAATTCCAAACCTGCAGGAAGTGGTTGGTTCCTCTCCTTCCTGGTCTGTGGATGATAGATTTGGAATTAGATGGTAACAATGGGTGAACAATGGAGAACAGACATTTCCCCAGGCAAATTGTCCAGAAGTGGTGCGTCGTCAAGAGTTTTCAACAAAGGTTTGACATGACAGTTGTTTATTAGCCTCTCATAAAAAAGACATCAGGGAAAGCTCTGGGTTGCAAGACTGGGTGGCGTGTAGAGAAGGCGTTGAAAGAGCGGTCCATTACTTTACAGGCTTGCTTTCCCCATCCATCAGTAACTCGGGCCCCCTCCTGAGCTTGCTCTGCTGAAATTTAAACTCGTGTGAATCTCTATTATCTCCGCACCTGACACCGGCAACGCGTCTATAGTGACTCGCCAACCTCTCAAACCAGAACATGCCGCAGCTCCCTCTCTGCTTCCTCTTTGTTCGTCAAGTGACTGCCCAGACTCCTTCTTCGGTGCTTTCTCTGCTCGGATGGCAGCTAAATGAAGTTGCAAGGCAACCACAAAGAGACCCTTTGCTGGTGCTGCTGCTTCACGTCACCGGAGCGCTCAATGCTTGGCGTGGAGAACGCCCGTCATCGTGGCCAAACTTGGGCGATGTGCAAGAGGCCAAATGTCAGACTGCCAGTTAAGCAGCAAGGTGGAAAATTCTTGCCTTTCTCTTGGCTCCAGTTCATCGCTGGGGGGAAAATATGAAAACTGAACAGGCAATGAGAAGAAAGATTTCATTCTTTAATGGCCTTGAGCCGTGTGAGAAGTTGTGCTCGCATCAACCGTCCATCGATAACCCCACATCACCCAACACGTACAGGCGCAGCCGCACACAGACAACACAGGGACCCCGAGAAGTTGTGTCTTTGGCTCCAGTGGCTGAGCTCCTGGTTGTGCAAATCTGCATCGGAGGAAAGAACTACTTGCCCAAGTTCACAGTTCAAATTCTGCCCTTGTGGCCCTATGAAAATGATGAATCCATTCTCAAGGATGAGTTGTAGAAGGCTTGTTATTAGGAACAAGAGTAATCACTTACCAGTGTAGTGCATTAAATGTCACACACAATATACACATGTGCTATCTGGTGTGATCCGCATGACACCCTCCATTCTCTCATTTATTAGGGGCCTGCTATGTGTCATGCATTGGGCTCATAAGATTAACTGGGAAGTGAGGTTACGTAACTTGTCCAGGATCATACAACTTCTAAGTGGCACAACCTGGACTTCACCCCAACTTTCTGAGGGTCACACTCTTTCAACGAGCTCCATGTTGCATCCCTCCTTCAATAACTGGCATTCACCTCATGTATTAACGACAAGGTCATGTTTCTTGTTTATCTCATTAAAATATTCTTGCAAGAAAGGAGGGACTCAGCCCACCCATGGGCATATCTGGACTGTGTCCATTTAGAAAGCCCCTTATTTTACCAGGGGACCATGTAGCTCATGGAGTCACTCACATTTCCCCGAATGAACATTATCTGCAGATTACTGCCTCGGTCCTCAGCATTTTCAGGAATAAATTAGCATTTGCACTTCAACATTTCAAGCATAATGAGTGCGTGCACATGTTATTGTATTTTACAGAGGGCCAAATTGTGTCATAGGGTCATAAAGTTACCTGCTTCAAACCACATAAACATCCCATCCCTCCATAGCCAGACTTTTTAGGAACATTTGTCGCATGTAGGTTTGGCAGAACGGAGTTTCTTTTTTTCATTGAATGTGCCACATAGTTGTTGTAGACATACTGGCTCTGTAGCTTCTTGGTTTCCTTGGACTTGCTAGTTTAAGGCCATGCTGACTCAGGATGATCTTTCAAACACACACACACACACACACATCACCCTTCATCCAAAGGCTCAAACAGTTTTCTCTTTTTAAAACATTTTTATTGAACTTGTTGGGGACACATGGATTAAAAAATGACATAGGTTTCAAGTGTACAATTCTGCACTACCTCATCTGAAGAGTTTCTCTTAATCCATGCTGAAAACCCAGTGAATGGGAGGCTTAGGGCACATTCTGCACCTCTGATTCCTAGTTCTGGAGTCAGTGGTTAACACTTCTCTCATTCATTCATTCATCTATTGATTTACTCTTGGGTCAGCTATGGGTATTTACTGAGTACATATTCTGTGCCCAGGGGAAAGCAGTCCTTAGGGGATTCATCAGTAAACCAATAACTCAATGCTTGGGTACAGGAGGCATAATGTCAGGGGGTGGTATGTGCAGTTTGTGTATGTGAGTGCATCTGTGTGAAGTGAATCATCTATATCATTACCGTAATTCATATATAAAAACACCCAGTTTTGATCAAATTATGAGCTAGTCAAAATGGGTAAGAGAGAAACATTTCCCAAGGGTATCTTTGGTTCCAAATTCTCCAGGATATCCCCACAATCTATCCTCTATGCACTTTAGCCTGGGGATAGCTTTTACTTTCGGACCTACTTCTGCTGTCTTTTAACTTGGATGTAATCAATGGAGGTTCAACATACTTTTCTTTTTAATATATTTTTATTGATTTTTTTTTACAGAGAGAAAGGGAGAGAGATAGACAGTTAGAAACATAAATGAGAGAGAGACATCGATCAGCCGCCTCCTGCACGTCCCCCACTGGGGATGCGCCCGCAACCAAGATACATGCCCTTGACTGGAATCGAACCTGGGGCCTTTCAGTCCGCAGGTGGATGCTCTATCCACTGAGCCACACCGCTCTTGGCTAAACACACTTTTCTTGCTAGTGGAACCATCACGTAGATGAAACATCTACTCTCTTGTGTTGTCAGTGTTTACATTTCAGTTCTCCTTGCTGCCTCAACATTCCCACCAACAGGCCAGGAGCATCCTGCCCAGGTGACCAGGTGCACACTGTGACAAACTGGTCCCTACCCTGATAGAATACTCCTTCTGGCCCTTCCCTGATGGTGACATAGTGACAGTCAGACACACCAATGAAATTCCCTCCTGCCTTTCTTGGTACCCTTCACTCTGACTCTCAGTAGAGGCCCTGGCCCAGGCTCCTCACTTTCTTGATGGAGCCCCCTCCCTTAAGCTCTCTCTCTGTGTGGCTCTCTGTGTGTGGCTCCCTTGTGGCATGCAGTGGCACTGTCTAGGAGCGAGGGGAATAATATACTTTGTTTCCCGGCATCTCTCCTGTGTCTCCTCTGGTGGCCACATCCAAATACAGTGTGGCACCTCGAGATACGAGTGCCCTAACATACGAGATTTTTGAGATACGAGCCGTCGAGCGAGCGATTTTTGCTTTGAAATACGAGCAACAGTTGAGATAGGAGTCATCGCGCGGATCGGCCAGCTGCACACGACCCACCAGTTTACCTCGACTGGAGCGTCTCATAGTTTCCCACGCCTCAAGGTGACGGCACGAATTAAACTCGTACCTCGAGGTACCACTGTATCAGACACCTCTTACTTCCCTCCTTCCCAGAGTATACGTTTCTCCTCCCAAGAGATTATTTCTCAAACAAAAACTTTCGCCAAAACCGGTTTGGCTCAGTGGATAGAGCGTCGGCCTGCAGACTGAAAGGTCCCAGGTTCGATTCCGGTCAAGGGCATGTACCTTGGTTGCGGGCACATCCCCAGTCGGGGGCTTGCAGGAGGCAGCAGATCGATGTTTCTCTCTCATCGATGTTTCTAACTCTCTCTCCCTCTCCCTTCCTCTCTGTAAAAAAATCAATAAAATATATTAAAAAAACAAAAAAAAAAACTTTCCTACAAAACAGAAAACCAGCCCCGGGCGGGCTGTCATTGGCCTGTGACTCATCGGGGCTGCGGCAGAGCAGGGAACCTTGCAGTGGCCTCTGAGGCGGGCCAAGGAGCCACGGGTGCCCAGAGCTGCCTGGCCCCGGGCCTGGCTCCTGGATGGCCATCGCTGTCCTGCTGTGTGGCTTTCTGCAGCCGCCTTCCCTCTCTCTGCCTCTGTTTTCTGGTTGCCGGGGTTCCCCAGCGTGGCTCAAGCTCACGAAGAAATGTGCATCTTTCTCTACCGACCTTTAAGCACTTACACAGGGATCTGCGGCGCGTGTTCCTGGAAAGACTGTGCATGGATTTTCCACCGCCCGCCGCCCTCGCCGGCCCTTGGAAAACGGCTGCTTTTTTTTGTTTTTTTCTTTTTTTTTTTCTTCCTGGTTGCCTTTGCCACTTAGCCCGCTGAAAACAGGCCCCGGGACGCGAGACAGCTGCTGACCACATAAAACTCGCAAATCAAAGATTCCCATTACGTTTTCTCCGGGGAAAAAGCTCACTCGGCTCGATTAGCGAAACGGGGGTAAAGATGAAGTCATGGCGGTGGCCGCCTGCACGAGGTGTTTCTCACTTTCCCTGTCGGCTCCAGGGCCCCGCGCGCGGAGGTGTCTGTGACATTCCGCTCGGTGTCACATCTGGGAGTCGGATGATGTTGTCATGCGCCCGCGATGGCTAATATTTTGTTAATGGAGACGGATGCCAGCGTGTACGAATATGTATTTAGTCAGGTGGGGACATTCCCAAGTGGTAATGTAACCTGCGCGGTTAAATAGCTGACACTCACAGAAATAGAACAGGGAGGATTCAGCTCGCCTTCTGGACACTGCCTTCCCCCCTGCCTGAGTGCCTGATGCTGTTCTCAAACGCCCAAACTTTATTTTACAGCGGTACCTCGAGATACGAGTGCCCCAACATACGAGATTTTTGAGATACGAGCCATCGAGCGAGCGATTTTTGTTTTGAAATACGAGCAACAGTTGAGATAGGAGTCATCGCGCGGATCGGCCGGCTGCACACGACCCACCAGTTTACCGCGACTCGAGCATCTCATAGTTCCCCACGCCTCAAGGTTACGGAACGAATTAAACTCGTATCTCGAGGTACCACTGTATTTTGTTCTCTGACATTTAAAGTCTGGATGAAACATATCCTAGTCAAACTATTCAATGGATGGAACTTGAATCTTTCGAAAGGCCTAGAATGGAGATGGGGGAACTAAACCTTAAAGCGCCGGGGGTGAGAGACAGCCGGCCACTCCTCCTGACGTGGTCTTCACCATCACAGCCAGGTGACGTGAGCAAAAGGGGTAATGGGGCAATTCAGGAGTTAAACTACCTCCCTCATTTACCTGTACAGTGGTACCTTGAGATGCGAGTGCCCTAACACATGAGATTTTTGAGATACGAGCCGTCGAGCGAGCGATTTTTGCTTTGAAATACGAGCAACATTTGAGATAGGAGTCATCACTTGGATCGGCCGGCTGCACACGACCCACCAGTTTACCGCGACTCGAGCGTCTCATAGTTTCCCACGCCTCAAGGTTACGGAACGAATTAAACTCGCATCTCGTATAAGCATCAGGAAGAATCAGATATGGGGCAAAACCTTCTTGCTGCTATCAACTCCCTTTGTAGGAAAAAGCGCTTATCTTCTCAACGCTGTCCTATCTTCTATCAGAAAGCTTAGGACCCCTGGATGTGGATTTCTTTGCAGTTGTGCACATACAATGGTTCTTTAAAGTGTAGGGAAGCAGGGAAATACTTTTCAAAGTCATGGGATTGGGTAAAGCAAAGAGTTTGAGGTGGACAGCCAGCGTGCAGTAGAGCCTTCTCAGACTCCAGGCCAAAACCCCATGCCACCTGTGCCAGGGGGAGAGGGGGTGGTCAGCGGACCAGGCCACACAAGTCCTCTGGAGCTTGTAGCCCAAAGCACCACTTTTGTCATCATCACCCCCTCTCCAGCGCCTCCCCCAGCTATTATTTGCCACATCTGCCACGTTTAAGCAAGAGACATCTCTTACCAGGAACTTTCTCAGAATATTCTAGGAACTTAAGTTGAAATAATAGAAAACAGAACATAGTTTTTTTTTTTATAGTCAGTAAATCACTTGAGGAAGCAGAACTGTCCCTGATACACCAAAATGCCAGTCTCTGAGGGCACATGGCCCCAGGCTGGGGCTGCCACTGGGGTCAAGTCCCTCTTCCTGGGTGGCCTGCCTGCATCCCTGCTGTCCCCACTCTGTCTTTCAAAGCCTCTAGCCACCATCGCTAGAACCTCTGGGGCCCACGTGTCATGTTTATATGACAGACTTTGTGGCCTCTGTCTCTGTCATTCACAGCCATAGGACTTGGGAGAAGCTGCCCAGCCCAACCCAGCCCTGTGCCGACATTATGGGAAGTCAGCAAGGCAGGATTTCATAACCCGGGGAGTAGAGGGGGAGATGGAATTCTGCCCCAAATGATCTAGATGTTTCGGGGTATTTTTCCCGAGATGGCCATTGCCATGTGAGAAAAGAATCAGGAGTGTTTTATTTTTTATTATTTTATTTGTTTATTTTTTAAATTTTATTTATTATTATTTTTCTCCCTATTGCCCTCCCCACCCCCCAGTACATGCCCTCATCCGTCCCCCCCACCGCTTTCCCCATTGTCCTGTATCCACTGGCCATGCCTACACACATATGCATACAGGTCCTTCGGTTGATCTCCTATAGGCCCCTCCTCCTCAACTTCCTCTGCCTTCCCACTGTAGCACGACAGTCTGTTCATGGCTTCTTTGCCTCTGCGTCTGCTTCCCTCCCTCCACCCCCTGATTCTTGTCTTTACAAACATCTTGCCCCTGGAGGCTAGAGATAAACCCACCAGAGCAAAAGAAAAATGATTGAGTCCCAGTTTCAATGTCCGATAGCTTTGAGTCCCAGTTTCAATGTCAGACAGTTCCTTATGTGTACATGTCATCAATGGTATCTGGATACTGGACAGATGGTGGCGATGCCGGTCCGACCCTCTCTGGTTTGGTCCTGGGCAACCTGTAGCGATGCTCAGCTGCTAACTGCTCACATGGCAAGGCGTCACCATCGTCTTCCATCTCTGGACTGTTTCTCCTCTTGCCTTTGTGGTTGGCGCAGACCTGTCAGTTCCTCTCTGTTGCAGGAGTCCACTTGGTCTTGGAGTTGTTTTCTGAAAATATATAAACATATTCTTGACCGAGAGTTAATACAGGAATCTTTTCTATAAAATTGACTTGAGGTCTTTTTTATTTTTGCCTACCTGCTTTTCCTTTGGCTTCTTGACACCGTGTGTGTTTTTCATGGGTGTCTTGCTATTAGCATTGCTAATGGAAATTAATTTTCTAAAGTGAAAATTTTCTAAATATAATTTACTTACCAGGTATTTTTCCTTACATGCTATTATCCTACTTCCCCCTCGCCCCCCCTTTTTTTTGATGGATGGAGAATTTGGTAAATTTTTTTTAATGCAATCTGATTGCTGAGAACATGTGGAGTCTGTTGGCCTTCTCTTGCGCTTCGTTGGGAGGGTATGCCTATGTGAGTAAGATACAGTGCCAGGCCAAGACCAGTTTGGCTCAGTGGATAGAGCGTCGACTTGTGGACTGGAAGGTCCCAGGTTCAATTCCGGCTGGGGGCATGTACCTTGCTTGCGGGCACATGTCCACAGTGGGGTGTGCAGGAGGCGGCTGATCGATGTCTCTCTCCCATCGATGTTTCTGACTTTCTATCTCTCTCCTTTTCTCTCTGTAAAAAAATCAATAAAATATATATTTTTTAAAAAAGACACAGTGCCAGGGAGCCCAGAAAGCAGACTCATCCTGAGAGGTGAAAGCGCTCCCTCCGGTGAGAATCCTGTGCAGCTTGGTGGGCTAGCTGAATGCCAGAGATCCCTTTAACAGTGGCCTAAGTC
Organism: Lasiurus cinereus; assembly: GCA_011751065.1. Taxonomy (NCBI): domain Eukaryota; kingdom Metazoa; phylum Chordata; class Mammalia; order Chiroptera; family Vespertilionidae; genus Lasiurus; species Lasiurus cinereus. The sequence continues at coordinate 64,997,231 of JAAGEH010000041.1, forward strand.
AACCAGAACCACGTGACTGGCTGGCAAGGAGGTTAGAGCAAGTTTTCATGGGGATAGAGGTTGGACCAGACACTTTAGAACAGCGGTTCTCAACCTGTGGGTCGCGACCCCTTTGGGGGTCGAACGACCCTTTCACAGGGGTCGCCTAAGACAGTGGTTGGCAAACTGCAGCTCTCGAGCCACATGCGGCTCTTTGGTCCCTTAAGTGTGGCTCTTCCACAAAATACTCCATCCGGGCGCGCACGTAACAGTGCGATTGAAACTTCGTGGCTCATGTGCGGAAGTCAGTTTTCGGCTCTCAAAAGAAATTTCAATCGTTGTCCTGTTGATCTTTGGCTCTGTTGACTAACGAGTTTGCTGACCACTGGCCTAAGTCATCCTGCCTATCAGATATTTACATTCTAATTCATCACAGTAGCAAAATCACAGTTATGAAGTAGCAACGAAATAATTTCATGGTTGGGGGTCACCACCACATGAGGAACTGTATTAAAGGGTCGAGGCGTTAGGAAGGTTGAGAACCACTGCTTTAGAAGGTCGTTTGCCGTGCTTCGATATTTGGGTTCTATAAATAGTGGCCAGTGAAGTCATTCTCCCTCCAGAACACACACACGCACAGGCGAGCACAGAAGCCTTCAGAGGCGTGTCCTAAAACCGTACATACGCCTTCCCATGGAGAGCAGGCAGGACAATAACAGGTTCTCAAGAGAGTTTTACCTACAGGTAAGACGGTGACTTGTTTGTTAGAAGAGCAGGGAACCCCGGAGGAGGAGAGGAGACACCTCAGCAGGAGGAGGAGGGGCCGGAAAGAAGAGAGGAGAAAATAACCAGGAGGCAAGCCTTACCTTTTGGCCTCCTCAAAACACTGCGCCACGGGCCCCAGGAATCTCGTTCTGGAGCAAGTCCATAAAGTCAGCCTTCAGAAAAGTTTGCACAAAAGCTTCTTAAGTAAGCTCATAAATGTGACACCGAGCAAATACTTGGCAAAAGGCAGCCAAGTCATAAAAGGAGTTGCTGGGACCATGTGGCAGCATTACCTGTGCTCCCACAAGCTTTGAGTGCAGAGCTTCACCGCTCCTAATTAGGGGGTTCGGTGAAGTGACAGAGATTTCAGGGGATATTTTATGTTTGGGCCTGAGCCAGTTCTTTCTGGTCTCCGGACTCTTGTCATAAAGGGGAACCAATATAAAGTTAGGACAAGACAAAAGAAAACATGTGAAGTTTTTTACTGTAGAAATGAGAACGTTTTATGGTCCATGCAGGTCCAGTGTGACCACAGAACTGCTGGGCAAGTAGGGTTCCTGGGAGAATGCTCCCCATCTTGGACTGTTTTGGAACTGCCCCGACTCTGTTCTTCTAATTATTTTGTTTTTAATGGGATCACTAGAATCTTCTATTCAGGCCCTGTTCACTGATGGGCAAAGCTGAGTTGGAGGATCCCTTGGCCTAAGGACATATAATGGCACATGCATTAGTTTCCCCAGCTATCTCAATGAAGCACCCCAACCTCAGTGGCTTAAACCATCGAAATTTATTATTTGACAGGTGTGGGTGCTGAAAATCTGAGACCCCGATGTCAACAGGCTTGGTTCCTTCTGAGGGACAGTAGGAAGAATGTGTTCCTCGCCTCTCACTTAACTGACGGTGGCTTGCTGGCAATCTTTGACATTGGTTGGCTCGTAGAACCATCCACCTTGTCTCTGGTTCTGTTTTCACACGCATTCTCCCTGTGTGTGTCTATGTCCAAATTTCTCCTTCTCATAAGGACACCAGCGGTTGGGTTAAAGTCCACATTAATGACCTTATTTTAACTTGATTAACTCAGTAAAAACCTTGTCTCCAAATAATGTTACGTAATGAGATCCTGAGGATTAGCATTTCAATATATGAATGCAGGTGGTGGGTGGGACAGTACAATTCAACCCATGACAACCTGATTTCCAAACCAGGAGAGGAAAGAAGCTATTGTACATTCAATTTGCTTTAAAAACCCGAGAAAGACTCTACAAAGCTCTGATGAAGAGAACCCTCAGAAGTACTACCGTATTTTCCGGTGTATAAGATGACTGGGCGTATAAGGCGACCCCCAGCTTTTCCAGTTAAAATACAGAGTTTGAGCCGAAACCGGTTTGGCTCAGTGGATAGTGTGTCGGCCTGTGGACTGAAGGGTCCCAGGTTCGATTTCGGTGAAGGGCATGCACCTTGGTTGTGGGCACATCCCCAGTAAGGGGTGTGCAAGAGGCAGCAGCTGATCGATGTTTCTCTCTCATTGGTTTCTAACTCTCTATCTCTCTTCCTTCCTCTCTGTAAGAAAAAAAAAATACAGAGTTTGAGATATACTCACCCTATAAGATGACATCTGGCGTATAAGACAACCCTCAACTTTTGAGAAGATTTTTTTGGGTTAAAAAGTCGTCTTATACGCCAGAAAATACGGTACTTTAAATATAGTAATTTATTTTTACAGATTGACACACTTGTTTATTGCCCCCATTATAATGACTCATTTGAAAAAATGTAGGTTCACTTGTTCTTATAAGAACCACATCATTCACCATGTTTCACCTTTTACTTGGGTTGGCAGACATTTTAGAGTCAACTGATACTGATCTTGGTTCCCTCACTTATATCTTCTTCTTTGGTTAGACTTGGTTTTCTGTTTTGGTTTCTCTGCTTTCAGCTCATAGACGCCATGTGCCCCTGCCCAGCAGTTTCACAGCCTTTCCAGAGAAAGGTGGAAGGAATGCCCTTTGATGTAGCAAAAAGATGACTCTCAGTGTCAGGGTTGACTCTTCTGCCCCAACTCCAGAAGCCATGGTCCATCATAACCTTCTCAATGGGATTGGTCCCAAGCATTCCTAGGTTATGTTTACAATATTTTAATTGATTTTAGAGAGAGAGGATGGGAGAAGAATAGATAGAAAAATCGATGACAGAGACAGAGAGATCAGTGGGTTGCCTCCTGTATGCCACCTCCTGGGGATTGAACCTTCCACCTAGCATATGCCCTGACTCCAATTGAACTGGTGACCTCTTGGTTCATGGGTCAATGCTCAACCACTGAGCAATACCATCTGGGCCTACACGATCTCTTTAGACTCACCTCCAACCTTCCACATCTCTACCGGTCAGAGCTTTTGTAAACAGTGTTTTAACCTAACAGCATGGAGCTGTTTACTCCCGAGTGAGATTGTATATGATAGGAAATTTAACCTTAAAGAAATCCAAAAAATATCTAAGCATCACCTTTGTATGATAAACAACAGCAGTGGCAGAAAGTCCTGTTTGTGCAAAAATAGTCTTTAGGGAAGAAGTCATTTCTCTGGAATAGGAGGAATCTAGAATATGGAACACACACACACACACACACACACACACACACACACACACACACACACATTCCTGCAAACAAAGTAACACCAATAAACTACAAACTCAACTTGAATGTTCATTTTTGTTCCTTTAGATCACATGGAGGGATTTGGAAATATTTGACTGATATTTTATTTGTGAATACCTCTCTAAGCATCTGAAGCTGGGGGGTACCTCAGGAATTTCACTAGGGTTGAACATCCTTTGGGCCTCATATGGGATGGTGCATTTCAGTCACAGTTGCCTCGCTTTTACAAGCAGCAATAAAATCCCAGGCCTGGCACATGGACTGAGGGACTTCAGTCTCCTGTGTTTGCTCTGCATTGTGAACTCATTCTTGCACTGGCGCTTTCAGATCTAAATGTGTACTCAGCTATGCCCACACCCTTTTCAGTTTATCTTATAAAGTTTTAAAATTCTATATCGTTGTGTTGTTTTTTTTCAGTTCCAAAAAAGCCTTTTATTGTTGTCTGAATGACATTTATAGTATTCATTTTTAAAAAGTTCTCTTCAGCCAAAGCCTGTTTGGCTCAGTGGATAGAGCGTCAGCCCGCAGGCTGAAAGGTCCCAGGTTCGATTCCGGTCAAGGGCACGTATCTTGGTTGTGGGCACATCCCTCATAGAGGGTGTGCAGGAGGCAGCTGATCGATGTTTCCCTCCCATTGATGTTTCTAACTCTCTCTCTTCCTCTGTGTGAAAAAATCAATAAAATATATTAAAAAAAATAAAAAGTTCTCTTCAAACTCATTCAGTATCAACAGATGCACGTCCTTCTTCCTCTGAATTCTCACGTGAGCTGTTGGGGTTATTTTGCCTTCTTATGCTTTTCTGTAATCGCAGCAAAGGTGTCTGTAAGGCAGAGGGTCTGGGGAATAGTGGGGAACAGGGGTGCAGCTGGAGGAATGGGGATACACCGGGAAAAGACCGTTCATGGACAGACCTGAGCTGACACTGGAGCAGGGAAACTCTGTCTGGAAAAGGAGAGGTGTCCTACAGCCAGGTCCTGGGCAGGGCTCTACCCTGTTTCCCCGAAAATAAGACAGTGTCTTATATCAATGTTTGCTCCCAAAGATGCGCTAGGGCTTATTTTCAGGGGATGTCTTATTTTTCCATGAAGAAGAAGACGGTACACATTTATTTTTGAACAAAAAATAAATAAAGGAAATTTATAACTTGTATGGGGTCCGGTAGTCATTGTCATCACCAACCAGCTCCCTGATGGGCCGCAGCGCAGCCGGAGCTGTTCAGGCAGGGCGAGGTCTCTTTAAATCGGGAGCCAGACGCCTGATGGTAGCTTCGGGGGCCTTATAGTCCAAAGAGACCTTATGTTCGGGGGAGACCTTATTATCGGGGAGGTCTTATTTTCGGAGGGATGACTTGTATTACAGTGAGAAGCAAAACTGGGAGAAGGTCTTATTTTGGGGGGATGTCTTACTTTTGGGGAAACAGAGTAGTAGGTGCCTCTCAGCCAGGGTTCACGGGCAAAATACCTTGATAATGTCTTTATTTTGCTGTCAATCTTGAGTGACATCTAGCTGGTTTAGAATCCTAGGTTAATTATATTTCCTCAGCACTTTGAGGTCATTTTTGAATTGTTCTTGGACACCCATCGATGCTGATATGGTCTGCAGTGAATTTGGTTGTCATTCGTTTGTTAGTAATCTCTTTTTCCATTTCTTTAATTAAAATTTTTTTCTTTGAATTTATTGGGGGTGACACTGGTTAACAAAATTATACAGATTTCAGGTATACACTTAACCAACACATCATCTGTACACTGTATTGTGTGTTCCCCAAACCCTAGCTCTCCTGCACCTCTTCCCTCCCCCCCACTCCCCTCAGCAGTCAGCACACTGTTATCTATGAGGTTTTTTCTTCTTTCTTTTTTTTTTTTTTTTTTGGTGAATCCCTCCAACTGTAAGGAGAGGGAGGTTGGGGGGTAGAGAAAGGATTAAGTTGTATTTTCTTTTTAAATCTTGGGCATTGTGCAATTTAGATTTGTTTTTTGTGTTTATTTTTTAACCATGTTAGAATTCAGTATGCTTTTTATTCTGAGGACTCAGTTCTTTCCTGAAATCAGGAAAAACAGATCAGAACAACAACAACAGATTTTTTTTTTTACCATGAATAACAAGTAACAAACTGTAGTAAAATGATCAATCAAAAGGTAATCAATAATAAATAGATGACTTTCAAAATCCCATATATGTGAAAGTCGGGTGAAAAAAATCTTTTGGATTGAAGTAGAAATTGCAAAGGAAATTAAGTGCAAAAGCTAAATAACAATGAAAGCACAAATGCCAAAATTAGATCTCACCTTTTTTGCTTCATTGTACTTTTTTCTCTGTTTCTTGAATAGCCATTAGATGTATATTGGCATTTGCTTGGTATTATCCAATCTCTTCTCCTTTCTCCATCTTTTTAATTTCTCTCTGCTTCAGATTGGGAGATTTTTTGCAGATCTAGATTCAAGATTCAAATTCACCTGCAGTGTTTGCGTAAGCTTGACCTTAATAAGGACATTTATTAACCTTATATAGTAAAGAAAAAAACACAAATGTGGTTTCAAATTCAGGGTTGTTGTTTTTTTCTAATATACCACCACACCTATCGATGGAGATTTTAAAAAAAATTAGTGACTGAGTATAATTTTCAAATTTAGAATGTATATTGATTCCCTTTCAATATTGCCTATTTCCTTGTCCCTCTCTCTAAACATTCAGTATTTCTCTCAGGCATTCTTTTTCTTTTTTTTTTTTAATATGCTACATGTATACATATCTTCCCATTGCCCCACCCCCCAGGCATACCTTTACCCCCTGGTGTCTTGTGTTCATTGGTCATGCTTATCTGCATGCAGACAAGTCCTTTGGTTGATCTCTTAACTATACCACCTCTCCTTAACCTTCCTGCTGTAATTTGACAGTCTGTTGGATGCTTTACTGTCTCTGTATCGATCTGTTTGTTCAGTTTATAATCTTCTTTATTATCCACAAATGAGTGAGATCATGTGGCGTTTCTCCCTCATTGACTGGCTTATTTCACTAAGCATAAGGCTCTCCAGTTCCATCCAGGTTGCTGCAAATGGTAAGAATTCCTTCTTTTTAATGGCAGCATAGTATTCCATTGTGTAGATGTACCATAGTTTTCTGATCCACTCATCTGCATTCTTGATTTATCTTTTCTAGAATTCAAAACATCCTTCTTTAAAAGTCTCTTCCTGGCCTCTTTGTTGTGGGGTGATTTGGGGTGTGAGTTATTCCATCTGTTTTGTCAGTGTCTCTCAGGTGTTGGTAAAGGGAAGACTCAGGAAGCAGATGGGATTGCCTGGCTGGAACCCTGGTTCCACTGTTTAAGGCTGTAAGGGCCCAATAAGTCATTGCCTTCTGCGTACCTCAGTTTCCCCATCCGGAAAGTGGAGACAATGCTAGGAGTTGTCATGATTCACACAGTTAATATCTGTAAATCGCTTTTCGGATCCTTTGGGTATGATAAATTCCATTTATTTTCCACTGCACAGGAACAAAACTTCGAGGGGGTACAGGTTTGGGAGTTCACACTCTTGCCCCTCCCCCTCTTCAGAGCCCTTTGCATTATTTCCTGTCAGCTTTACACAAGGCTAATTTGTATTCTTTGGAAGGCAATAGAACTTCTTTTAATTACCTTTTTGCAGTGCTTATAGAATACTTCCATTGTCTGGGATAAAGAATATGTCTGGGCAGGGATTTCTTCTCACAAAGTTTTCTTATTCATACCTCGTGCTCTCTTGTCTTAGGTCCTTTTCAAGTAAGGCAAGTTTCTCTTTGTTACACATTCCATTATGGTTCCTGTCTGCTACGGACTGAATGTTTGTCTCCCCCAAATTCGTTTGTTGAAGCCTAATCCCTAATGTGATGCATTTGGAGAGGGAGGTGATTAAGTCAGGGTGCTGTGGCCTCAAGGATGGGACCAGAGCCTTTATAACAAGAGAAAAGAGAGCTCTCTTCCTCCCTCTCCCTCTCTTCCTTTCCCTCTCTCCCTCTCTCTCTCCCCCCTCTCTCTACTTCTCTCTCTACCTCTCTACTCCTCTCTCTCTCTCTCTTTCTCTCTCTCTCTCTCTCTCTCCCTCCCCCTTGCTCCGTCCTCCCTTTTATTTCTATCTCTCTCTATCTCCATCTCCATCTCCATCTCTATCTCTTTCTGCTCTCAGCCCTGGTAGGACACCAGGAGAAGACAAGAAGACCCTCTGTAAACAAGGAAGTGGGTCCTCATCAGACTCCAGCTCTGCCAGCATCTTGATCCTTGACTGAGAGAAATAAATCTTTTTTTACGTCACCCAGTCCCTGGTCATTTGCTCCTGCCCATTGCAAACTTGAAATCGACGATTCAAGAAAATATTGAAAAGGAGAAATCTGCCCTGACCCGTTTGGGCAGATAATGCCCATCTTGCAGGGCTGTTCTGAGAATTACTCATGACCAAGTGCGTAAGGAGTCCACCCTGAGCTGCGGTAATAAATCACATGCCTGCAATAATAGTGCCACAGAAAAAAAGCAGGAGGGGCACATTCTTAAAGGGGGCCTTGCTGTCTGTATTTCCAGCATTTTCTTTTCCTAAATTCTGACAGCTTGGAGTTGTGAACCAACAGCAGAAGACCCAGCAGAGTGACTGGCACCTGGTGGATGCCCAATCGCTGCTTTTCTGAATGTGAATTTGGACATTGTTTAGTCTGCTTTCCCCCAGCTGTCATCATCCTTATTATTTCACCCCTTCCTCTTTCCCCCCAGCCGATCCTTTGTAATTGTCTCTCACGTCATTAATACACGCGTTGTTGTTTTTCAGTTAGTCCTCGAATTAAAATAACAAACCACTAGGCCACCTCTTCCCTCCATCATCTGTCTTGTCCTGTGAAACCCTGGCCGTCAGACCAGCGTGCCATTTCAGAAGCCATGGGAAGAGTTTCTGAACTGTGTTTCTCTCTGTGGTTTTCCTTCAGACGAATGAGATTCCTCCTTTTCTTTCTTTTTTTATTAAAATATATTTTATTGATTTTTTACAGAGAGTAAGAGAGAGATAGAGAGATAGAAACATCGATGAGAGAGAAACATCTATCAGCTGCCTCCTGTATACCTCCTACTGGGGATGTGCCCGCAACCAAGGTACATGCCCTTGACCTTTCAGTCCGCAGGCCGATGCTCTATCCACTGAGCCAAACTGGTCAGGGCAGATTTCTCCTTTTCAATACGATATTTCCTTGAATCAGAGATTTCAAGTTTGCAGCCCCTTCCCTGTTCTGCCTGCACCCCTCTCATCAGTAGCTCTTATTTCACCCAGCTTAGCGGGCATGGCTCCCCGTAGCCCAGCCAGACAGCATTGGGGGGTTCACCACAGAGCTCTTGGCTCAAGGCCATGGGGAACTGGGGTTTGGAGTTTGATGTTCAATGTTCTTGTTACTTTCTGATAAAGGAAATGTAAATTCTCCTAGTATGGAAAGAGTGTGACGTGTGGTTTGGGTGTAATTTATGTGTGACGTGGATTCTATGATAGTCATCTTTGGCTGATTTATGTCAAGGCATGTCCTGTTACCAGAAGAGAGGTTCTCTTTTGGAGCAAAATACTAAATATCAATGCAATGGTGTACCCAAGCCTGAAACCCAGGTCAGAGGAAGCTAGGCTCAAGATAAACCCCTTCATATATGCCATCATTAGAGTGCTGTTACTTAAGTTACCTGGAGACTCTTATGAGGACACGGAGCACAGAGTTGTCACAGGGATATGCCCCTTTCTCAGAGTTGTAATTATAAGCCGTAGGCAATATCTTTTTTTTTTAAAATATTTTATTGATTTTTTACAGAGAGGAAGGGAGAGGGATAGAGTTAGAAACACCAATGAGAGAGGGACATCGATCCTGCACACTCCGTACTGGGGATGTGCCCGAAACCAGGATACTTGCCCTTGACCGGAATCGAACCCAGGACCTTTCAGTCCACAGGCCGACGCTCTATCCACTGAGCCAAACCCGTTTCAGTGGCAATATCTTAACTAAGTAGGCATGATGAAGTTGTGGGCACATTTCTCTCGTTATCAGTGGTACTCATGGCACTGGAACCTAGGGAACAGATGGTTTGACGGATAACTAGGATGGATGGTTTGCTGGGCACTAAAATACAATTCTCGCTTTTGGAAGTTATTTTTTCCTTTAAAGAAACAATGGGCAACAGTGTGCTCTCAAGAAAAGTGAGAATTTGTGAAGGTTGATCTGTGAAGACAGGCTCTAAACCACAAGGAAACCTTAAGTAAAAAGGCTCTAGGCTTCCCTGCCTGGGTTGTCGTGGGCGCTTCTATGCTGTAGAAGTCAACAAATTTATATAAAGTCTTGTTTTTCCATAAAGAGGCCATTTTCTTTTATGTAGATGTATATATTGATTTCATAGAGGAAGGAAGAGGGAGAGAAAGATTGAAACACCAATGATGAGAATTATCAATCAGCTGCCTCCAAGCCCACAACCCAGGCATGGGCCCTTGATGGGAGTAGAACCCGGGACCTTTCAGCTCCCAGGCTCTATCCACAGAGCCAAACCAGCCAGGGCAAGAGACCATTTTCTGTATGGATAAATTCATCTCTTGTATCACCCTGAGATGAGTTCTGTGGCAGAAACTCATACCCGGTCTGTCTGACCCTCAGCATCAAACCCGGTCACACAGGTATGGGAATACATATAGCATCTGCTCTAAAAATGGTGAGAAGGGGCAGTCATTAGAGATGTAGGCACCGAGGAATAATAACCTGGTAATAAAATAGCCTATTAAATATTTATTGGAGGCCAATCTTCGTGTGAGGTGCTTACCCAGAGGTTGACCATTTAGGCAGTACAGGGCATTCTGTCTGATAAATATGGCTGCTCCTCTTATAAATGAGGGAACCAAGTTACTGGTACAATAATGGAGCTAGTAGCCCAGGTCCCTATTCCAAGATCTACCACTTAGTTGCGTGGCCCTGGTAAAGTGGCTTCCTGTGGACTTGGCTCTTTTGATGCTCAAGTCCCTTCCAGCTCTAACGCCCACAGGGCTAGTCTCTGCCACCATCCCCTCGTCTAGCCTCCACACAGGATGGAGACACTGCTGGCAGACACTGTGTTTGCCTTCGCATTTATGTGATTATGGTTTACAAACATACTCATTCTTTGAGTGTGCCAACTGCTCTCTTCAGAATACACCGAGGCCCGATACCCCCCCAGCCGCTGGCTCCGAAAGCACTCCGGAGGCTGCTCCTGCTGGCCTGGAAACCATTTCTCCAAAAGCAGCCAAAGAAAGATGCCAGTTTTCTCTGCGGGGGACAGAGAAGGCCTCCCCTAGAGGGGGCATGGGCATCCTGGGCTACTTATTCTTGAAGACCAAAGGCAATTATCACTCTGCCCGCTATGCCGTTGTGAATGCCAACCGTGGGCACCGGAGCTACCAATCATTAATGCTATGAATGCAACCTTCAGATTATTCCCCAGGGGGACGAGAGGCGGCCAATCCAGCCACAAGTGCTGACTGTGTAGCTCAGGGGCAGCGGGAGCCCAGAGTTCCTTAGGGGGGTAGCGGGGGGGGAGCGTCAGCCTCCTCTCTTCACGGGGGCCCTCGCCCTGCCAGGAGGCTTCCTCTTGGGCTTTGTGGCCTTCCCAGGACTCACACCAGACCATCTATCTCGTTCCCCCACAACATGTGGTTTCTAACCCATCCATCTTCGCGGCCCTGAGCGCCCCAGGACTGTTTCACGGGGATTAGTTTGTGAGGCCGATCTATACATTTACAAGTTGAACGTTAAATATACTCATATGGAAGCTCTTGTGGGACACATGTGTATGACAGGCCCGAGGACAATCTATAAACTCTCTGATGAGGCTATCTGTTTATTTACTCGAATAAATATAAGGAAGGACAAAAATGCTTGGAAGGGTTTCAACTGCGTGTAAATCTCATCATTCCCAGAGTTTACGTTCGCGGGATCAGATGAGGTGGCTCATCACGATTCGTCTGCCAATCCTCCTGTTGAGAATGACAGCGTGAGCCCCTTTCTGTGGACGGTCGTGGAAGATCTGCAGGCAATGATCTGCATTGGCTGCGTGTCATATTGGCATTGCGTTTGCAGGGCACTTGCAAAAAAAAAAAAAAAGACAGAACCAAGTGAGAATCTCTGGCTTAGAGTCTTCAGAGGGACAGAGTGTAGGCATGCTTGGTTTAGAAAATGACACGCTGAGCCAGCAAGGTGGAGATGTGAACCTTTCAAGCACAAAAACACTCAGCTTTGTCACCTGAATCTCTTTGGGACCTCCTCCTCATATTACAGAGACACAGGTCAGGATTCCTCGATCTGCTGAGCAAGGGGCCCGAGGAGTTCTCAAGTGCAAATGTCAACAGGGAATAAATGAATTTTTTCTCTAGGGGGGCCGAGGAGGCACTAATTCTAGTGTAAAATGGGGTAACGGCATTATCCGAACTTCATTCTACATGCTCGTCAAGGCAGTTTACTCTAAGAGTCTTGTGTGTGTGTGTGAAAAACAGGCATGCACTGAGTTGTTTTCGCAATTTAATATCCATTTCAGTTCAAATTTATGACAGAAAGTGTTATAAAGCTGAAAATAGGGTTCAAAAGCAAAACATCGCCGATCTCCATATCCCTCTGCAAAGTCTGGAATTCTTGCCCAGCATTCTTCAGAAATGCCTTGTAGACTTCAGAGTATCCTTTCAATCCCCCCATTGGGTCTGACCCTCGTCTCAGGCTGCCCTCATTTCCGATGTGACAGCAACTCGACACCCCCATCGTGACAGGAAGATGGCCCCACTGCCCGTCCCTTTTTCTCCCTGACTTTGGCTGGACTTGCCCCACTGGCACGCTGATCCAATAAAGTCTTTGCAGCCTTTAGATAATACTCAGGGCCCATGTGTTGTGACATTGTAAGTTTCACATGTGATTCCTTTTTAAAAAAATATATTTTATTCATTTTTTACAGAGAGGAAGGGAGAGGGATACAGAGTTAGAAACATCGATGAGAGAGAAACATCGATCAGCTCCCCTTGCACGCCCCCTACTGGGGATGTGCCCGCAACCAAGGTACATGCCCTTGACCAGAATCAAACCTGGGACCTTTCAGTCTGCAGGCCGATGCTCTATCCACTGAGCCAAACCAGTTTCGGCTCACATGTGATTCTTAAATACTTACCCCTCTTTCAAGCTTCCCTTCTCTATCTTTCTGTAGTGACTCTAAGTCCGTTGCCACTTCAGTAAACTAAGACCATCACTCCCAGGCAAGAATACTTCATTGGACATGCATTCAACACAAGCTGAAAGGGGAGATCCACTTTCTATTTCAGAGAAGACAAATAGGGTCGGCCTCTCAGAAGAAAGACAAATGCATGGGAGATGGGAAGATGACTGAAGTGAGAGGATCACCCTTTCCCCATGCAACAGCTCTTAGTGTCAAATCCTTGCTCCACTAGTTAGAAGTCCTGAGACTTTTCTGAGATGTTGGCTCCCTATAAGCAAAACAAGATAACATGTCTTCTATAGAGGGTTCTAGGAAAGCTTAGGGACTGTGCGTTTCGGGCGCCTTGCTCACTGTATGTGCTGCTGTGGATATAGCTGTTGCGATTATTGTTATTGAGTTGATGTTGGAGATGACGCTAATGGGCTGTTGGTATAAGTAGTGTTACTGGTGATGATGGAATTAATAGTGGGGATGAGTTGGGGGTGGTAGAGCTGGAGCTGTAGGCATTAGGGTAATAGGTGGTGTTGGTGCAGGTGATGGTGGTAGTGGTGGAGGTGGTGGTAAATGTAGAGATGTTGGTGATAGAGTGTTGGTAAGGCTGAATGACATTATCAGAGTAGTAGTAGTTATAAAGTTCCTAAGTCACACATGTAAGATTAACCTCCACATCGTCTAATCCTTTTGACCCTGGACAAAGTTTAAGAAAAACATTAGGGAAAAGTTTTTGCTTCTGATTTACAAATAATGGGAACTAGCAAGATCTCTTATCAAAAGTTATCTTCCTGCTTCCTGCCACGTTGTGAAAAATTCCACCACTTGAGATCCATACCTTGGGGTTTATAAACATTTTTATGTTTACGAGCCCGGGTTAAAATTTAAATATCCCCATAGGGGTTCTGTCTTTCTCTTCCCATACTTTATTAGCAGATTTTTTAATTTAGCGACAGTAAAACAGGATAAAATTAAGAAGAGCATTGTAAGGACAAAATGAGATTAAAGTGCGACCCAGTTGCTGTGGGTAATAAAGCACTCATTGAGTGGCAATGATTCTTTTTGTCATTAATTTTGTCTTGTTATACAGAATCTTTTAAAAAATATATATTTTATTGATTTTTTTTTTTACAGAGAGGAAGGGAAAAGATAGAGTTAGAAACATCGATGAGAGAGAAACATCTATCAGCTGCCTTTTGCACGTCCCCTACTGGGAATGTGCCCGCAACCAACGTACATGCCCTTGACCGGAATCGAACCCTGGACCTTTCAGTCCACAGGCCAATGCTTTATCTACTGAGCCAAACCAGTTTCGGCTATACAGAATCGTATACAATTCTAAGAACTTGTGTATAGACTTTCATGTTTTATAGCTGAGAGAATAAAAGCTCAGTAACCTTCCGAAGTCACATGCAGAGCTGGAGATGAAGATAGGAGTTGTTTTTGTTTGTTTGTTTGCTTTTTTTTTCTGCTTCTTTAGGGTGACTGTAGGTGCCCCAACTGACAGTTAGTTCCCAGGAACAAGGCCCAGCACAGTGCTGGCCACACAGCAAGTGACCCTTAAGGATGTTTCATATGAACCCCCATGAACATGGCTCGCCATCAATGACTAACGTATCTGGGCCAAAATGTGGAAGTCGGAGGGTGTTACCAGATTTATGAAGGCAGAGCCGATCTGTTCGCTGAGGGACAAAAGGTGCTGGAGGAACCCGCCATCTCCCCCCCAGACTGTGCCCTGAGCACCCACTCAGGAGCGAGCAGCCCTGGCTCCCGGGGTTCGGCAGATGGAGCCCAGCTTGCAGGCTCCGGCCGGAAAGAACCTGGGTGCGTCTCCCCAGAGCCTGGAACACGCCGCCCCTTCTCTGAAGCCCCAGGGCAGCGTGGCTTCCTGCTCCTCCTGGGGCAGACAGTGTGTTCGGGCCAAGGATGAAATGAATCCCGTACATCTGGGGAGTCGGGGAGGGCTGGGGTGGGGCGTGGGGGTACAAGGCCATTTCAGGGCGGTCCAAGCTGCAGCGATTCCAGTCGGGCAGGGCCTGAGTCCCCGTGGACTCAGAGCCCCGCTCAGGCGGAGGCTGACACCTGGAGCCATCTGTGGTTTGGCCCTGGCTGGCCCTGCCCTGTCCCGCCTTGTCCAGCGCAGATCACCCCGCCAGGCCAGGCCCTGCTGGGTGGTAGCCCGAAGGGATTGAGCCCAAAGGCAGAGCCGGAGCTCTGAGCGATAGCAGAGGGCGGGGTGGTGCGGGGTGTGCACAGCCCAGGGGGCCTCTGTCCCCATCCTGGCCTTCTGTGTGGCTCCCGCGTCTGAGTGTGCATTGTGGGCATCTAGGGGTATGTATGTCCACGTTCAGACCATGTGTGCCGTTAGCTCATGTGTCTGGTTTGTGTTCCCTGGAGCATAAAGACATAATTGACTTCGTCGTACGATTTGGTTGGCCAGAGAGCAGAAATCCTAAGGGGTTGAAAGAATTCTTCTGTGCAAGAGTCCTCCTCTGTGGGCTCAGAGACTTAGGACACTGAGCAGAACCAGCACGAGGTCAGGGAAGGAGGGGAACGTTAGGCCAGGCCTGAGGGACAAGGCTCTCTCTATCCAGGAGTTTGCAGAGGGCCCAGGACAAGGGGTGGGTATGTATGTGTGTGGTGACTATGGTCTGGTCCGGTGGCCTGAGATTTCTGGGTGGGGGTGGGAGGGGAGGGACGTTAGTTGGGAGAGTGTGTGGCAGGGTTTTGCTACTTCAAGTATTAATCCCTTTAGAAATATAGGAACTTTATGCCTTCCTTTCATTACATCAGAATTCTACATATTTTTATAATGTGCCAAAGTGATCAGGGCAACATGCCACTTGAGGTGTTCTTTTTTTCTCCCAAACTATATAAACCCCCAAAACAGGAGCTGAAGTCCCACATGTGGTCATTGGTCCCCTCTGCGTCCCCTCCAGCCCAGGCAGTGAGCCTGCCAGTGTCTGACCAGGCTGCTTAGATAAGGATGCGATAATTCTTCACTTGGGCTAACCTAGTAGTTGGCTCTTTGGCTCCTTGAGTGTGGCTCTTCCACAAAAATACCACAGCCTTAGCGAGTCTACTTTGAAGTGGCGTTAGAAGAAGTTTAAGTTTAACAAATTTGGCTCTCAAAAGGAATTTCAATCATTGTACTGTTGATATTTGGCTCTGTGGACTCATGAGTTTGCCGACCACTGGACTAACCCATCACTGCTCTGCGCAAAATGGGTACCATTTAAGAGAAAGCAACTCAGCTGTGAATGAGAAACTCAGGATTTAACAGGAGGCTAGGACAGAAGGAGATCTTTGTGAAGACTCCATAAAGAGAAGGAGAAAGACAGAAAGCGAGGGAGGGAAGAACAGAAGGAAGACGGAGGGAGACAGAACCAAACACCCAATAATGTGCTAGTGACAGATCCGGAGACAGTGCTCAGAGCTTCTTTGCACTCTCCCTGTTGTTCTGTAGGTGCCCTGAGTGGTGTCTCGTCTCCCTGAGTGGCAGATGTGAGACTAAAGCAGCCTCAGCCCCGACCACTGCCCCTCCTGCTGTGCTCTGAGGAGCACCAAGGACAAGGCGAGGACGGTCCCTGGGTGTTCAGCCACAGCACAGTTGAGAGATCCCCTCTAGGTCTACACTGAGCATTCTGATGGCACTTGACCTCTCCACTGCAGAGGGGACTGCTGGGGACGCATTTCAGGGATCCCCCACGGAACCAGATTGACACAGAGCCTTGGGTATTGAATACACTCAGTAAACACTTAAAAAACACAGGATGATTGAAGACATTCCACATGGAGAATTTTCATGTGAGCTCCCAAACAGAATTTGGAATCTCCTGCCACAAGATTGACTTTGGCACTGAGAGGGCTCGCTCTGGCATCCTGCGATCCTCACTAATGCCCATGATGTCAGCCTTGGGGTATGTGTGGAGGGAGTGGGCACTTGAAAAACAGCAGGTCTGTGCTCACCCTTTCCCTGTCTGTAGCCAGCCATCTGCCCGTGACCGTGGTGCTCTACTCTTGGTTTGGTATGAAGGAACGATAGCTAGGCATATGGCATTCATGACTGTCCTCTCTAGGATACCCAATGCCACTTCGGATGTGTGTGGGCAGGCCATTAAAAATCTGGGGAAGGCTGAATCACAAGAGGGCTCCATCATTTTAGTGATTGAAGATGTCTTTTATTTTCTTAATATATTTTATTGATTTTTTTTTACAGAGAGGAAAAGAGAGAGATAGATAGTTTGAAACATTGATGAGAGAGAGACATCGATCAGCCGCCTTCTACATACCCCCTACTGGGGATGTGCCTGCAACCAAGATACATGCCCTTGACCGGAATCAAACCTGGGACCTTTCAGTCCTCAGTCCGATGCTCTAGCCACTGAGCCAAACCGGTTTCGGCAGAAGATGTCTTAATTTCTACTAGAGTAGAGATGGCTTCATGATACTCACAGGAAATTCAGAGGGAACCTATCTTTCTGGTGACCAGCTATAGAGCACAGCAGCCAACTAGCTTGACCCCTCTTATCCCCTGGCTGATGGGTGAGAAGGAGACAGTCTTGGGGTGTTTTCTGGCCACAGTGCTTTCAATGAGGAACCTCCCTATGAATCTGAACCAGATCTGACAGGACAAGCGGTACCAAGAACTTAGCAAGAACAGACTACCTTAAGCTCCTCAGCTTCTTAGAAAGCAAAATGGCCTCCCTGCATCTCTCACCATCCACACGCTGCCTGAGCTGCTGGTGTCTTCAGTTCGCGTCATAATACTTCATTCAGCTACCCATTCGTCCCGCCCATCCTGAAAACAAATAATGTTAATGTAAATAATTGGGGAAGCATTGTTCCATCTGTTGAAAATGTGCAGTAGTTGCTTCGCCCCTTGTCTAAACTGGGGCGGCTACTTTCAGGCGAGTTTGGGAGGTAAATGAACTGTCTGGATGCTTTTCTTGGCAGTCTCTCTTATTAGTGGGAGGTGGCAGTAACGAGAACATGAGGAAGACGGAAAGTGTTTACTTAAAGTCGTGGCCAAATGGCGAGGGAGAGTTAAGATAAATCACAAGCTGTCAATGATGACAACTTCAGACTGCTACTAGTTCACTCCTGTTTATGGAGTTTCAGATGCTACATTGAGAATGTGAAGGAGGTTATTAAAGTGTTATTGGTAGAAGTTACTGATTGTTTAGATGTCAATGTTGGAGGCAAGAGCTAGCAGCCACCCAGACAGGGGAACAGGGAAGGCACGGAAGGGCCTGATCCAGCCATTCTAGATGAATCCGTGTCCAGTGAATGAACGCCATTGGCTCCTCCCCGCCTTCAGGACTGGGAGGATGGATCAGCTGAGGCTTCCTGCATGTCCGTTACATGACAAGCAACAATGGAGCGTCTTGGTGAAGGGCCAGATGAATAAATGAGGTGCGTGCTTTGCTTTTCTGAGTGCTTTTCTTGACTTTGCTTGAGTGTCGGCTTTGGAATTTCGGCGGAGAGCTTGGTTCATGTGAACAAAAGGCTGAGCGCTTTTGAGGTTAGCCATTATCTTCTTCAACAGTTTCTTTCCCAAACAACCCTCTCTGAACGTTAGCCCATAAAAAAATCAGCTCACGTGAGCCTTCGGTATTCAATTCCCTGAACTGTAGTGTCTACTTTGTCCCAGGGCCCACTCCTATAAGGACAATGGATCGCTGGCAAGTTGCAGAGAATGTGTATGTTCTGTCCTTGCACACCAGGCCTGTGGAGAGCTGGAGAGAGTGTATGTCCCTTCACTCTACGTAGCTGTCGGACATTTGTGAGGTGCCAGCCAAGGTCCAGATACAAGAGAACATATGACAATCCATACCGTCGGAGGCCTGATGTCATCAGCAAGGACTGAATTGTCAACAACCACTGTGCAAACTGGCTGGTAGCTTCTATGCCAGTGGAAGCTGGTAGCCATCATTGAGAAGGGAAAGGCAGGTTGAATTCAGATCCCTGAGGAATGTAGGGAAGATGCCAATATGTGTGTTGGAGGTTGGGTCGAGTTGTCCAGCGAGGCTGTTATTCCGCAGAGAAGACACCGACAGCCAAAGTCATGACCTGGTTGGAGAAGGGCTGAGTAAGTCTGTGCGGCTGGCATGTGATTTAACAGGGATGGCGGCTGAAGATGAATAAGAAAACGGATTGTACATCTTATAAAGACGGGGATGATCCGTACAAGGAAAAACTAAGCAACCACACACACACACGAAATCTTGGCCCGTTGTTATTTCATTTGTGCTTTAACGCTGCCTTTCTTTGAAAAAAAAAAAAATTGAATGATATAAAATTACTCAGCATTTCTAATGGGGGCCTATTTATCGAGAGAAGGTTAATTTCTTTTTCAAAGGAAAAGTCAGGCTAAGATGATCTGGGGTGTTTTCTCAGCAGGTTTAAAATTCTGGGTTTTAAAATAAGAGAGTTTGAAAAGGAAAGAAAGTCTCAGATGTGACCTGAGAGATGAACTTGGGAAAACACAATGTGGGTGATGGAAGGGGAGAGAGAGGTCTTCAGGCATAGCCTTCTCCCGAACCCCTACGTTCTACTCACCCCCCTCTCTGAGGTGGTCAAAGAAGATTGTGAACTTGTAGCTTTCTGGCTTTTTGGTTGTAAGTGTGGGGGTGACACTTTTTCCAGCTCTTTACACCCCAGAAACTAGTTATCTACCTGCTTCTCAATAATAACAAGTAATATTCATAGAGTGTTTGCTCTGTGAATGCGTGTATATGTACTTATATATGAATATTTAGATGGTACATTCACGTGCAGTTATATTTACATTAGGAAATCCTCAATTCTATAGCACCTGTTAAGGAGATCAGTCATCTCTCTCTTAACGGGCAGTGAGTCTATTATATATTTAATGCAATATATATGCACATATTCCTACCATTGTCTTCACTAGTTGTTTTAACCCTGGCACCTAGCCCTCTGTGGTGAGCAAGCATTTGGATAAAGGTGATTATGAGTACTCGGAAGAAAGAATGTTTCCTTTGGAAGGCGGTAGAAGTTCTGAGTGTGAAGAAGCTTCTGTTCTTGACAGTATGGAGACACCTTTGAGAGAGTTCTGCAAAGGGCATGGCAAACAATGCCTGCTTTGTGCCCCTTGTGTACAGAAAATAGAACTCAGCGTCTGTCTACTGTAATATTTCCCTATGGGCCACAGTGCAATGACTAATAAGAAAAAAATCAAACGTATTCTAATTAATAGTGCAGTTCTAGTGTAATAACCCCATTAGACTCTGTATTCAGATACCTCAAGGTCACATCAACAGCTGTGAGACGTTGGTCAAAAGAACCTTTCTGACGTTCATTTTCTTGATCTACAGAGCAAGGATGCAATACCCATTTCATGGGAATTATGATACTTGCAGGTATTCTTACAAAATGTCCCTCCAATGCACAGAGGCTCCCCAGGGCATAGGAATCGTGGTGACTGTGTCAACAGAACAACTACCTTTAAAATAAATAACAGCCCCCACTTTTTCCTTTCGCAACCAACCCCTGAGGTGTAGGGGTTTGGCAAACCCATCACTTCACCCTCTTGTCCCATTTGCCACTTCTGTTTAAGAGAACGGTTACTGAACTAACCATGCCTTCCTGCTGTTTGGGCGATATTCCCCAGCGGGCAGTGCGGAGTGTATCAGAATTTTCTTTCTCCTCCAGTCACGTGGCCAGGTCACCAAGAGGCTGGCGGTCTTCAATTTCTTCTCTTCTTCTTGTCCTCGGGGTGGATGTCGGAACCCACGATCCCTCTCTATCACTTAGGATTTTGGTCCAGGATGCTTAGCGGCCTGAAGACGAGAGGTTACTTTTTATGTGAGAGCTGTCGTTTTATGGTGGAGTACTTTTCCTTTGTTTGTTGTTTGGTGTCGTAAAAGATTGTGTGTTTGTCTCTGAAATGTCTCCAGGTTGACTTTATGTCTTTTTCCATGCAGTCCGTTCTTTATTTATCATTGCCTCTTCCCGCATCAGGGGTGCAGCCCAAGGATGTTAAGATTCGAAGATGAGATAGTCATTTTAGAGTTTGGGGTCTGGGCTGGGATCTGATCATCTGCCCTGTCCCCCAGACACGTCGCCAGAAAGTTCTGGATTTGTTTATTTGGCGCTGACCAAGCAAATAATAGCGTGTACTTTAACTTCCCATTTTGCTGTTGCCCCTTGTTTTTATAATGCCGTTAGGGACTTTATAAGAAGGAACTGGGAGATGAGGGGAAGATTCCAGTGTTCCTGGCTTTTACCCCCGGGACAATACCATCTCACAGGACCAGAATTTCCGTCTCTGGCTAAAACATCACTTTCCCTTTGAGAAGACGGCATCTCTGTTTTCTTGATTTGAAGGATAGACACCATTCTTTTCTGAACCTTTTTTCATTTCCTTTCTGCTACAGACACAAGTCGAGTGATAAGGTGACACAGACACCGTTAGGCAGCTATGTGGTGTGACATTCCAAGGCAAAGAGGTTCAAACGGCAAGGAGTGACGTCCAGATGAGGCTCTCAGAGGGATGACAGGGTAGCGATGTGTTTCAGGCGACCCACTTGGAGTGGCACAAGCAGGTTTCTGGTGCCACATGCGCGAGTTCACGTGGGAAGGTAATTCCCATCAGATAGAAAAGAGAAGAGACATTCCCAGAAAGTGTGGGGAGAAGGGATGATGGGTAAATCACCACCCGCTGGTGGTAAGTTGGATGGTAGCCATGGATCCTCTTGTTAGGCGCGAGTTCACTTGGGAAGGTAATTCCCATCATATAGAAAAGAGAAAAGACATTCCCAGAAAGTGTGGGGAGAAGGGATGATGGGTAAATCACCACCCGCTGTTGGTAAGTTGGATGGTAGCCATGGATCCTCTTGTTTAGGCAGGTGGGCCTGATAGGAGACTCCTGTTGGCACAGCCCAGGGCAGAGAAGGCTTCAGTCCCTGCCTGGCACTGGACAGGGTTCCCTCAGCAAATGTCCCCATTGTCTCTGCACTCCAGGCGCCAGCCTGGCTCAGTAGCTCAGGGAAACAGAGGAGACAAGTCCCAGTAAGACCTGGGGCTTCTGATGTGAAAACCCCAATTTTCTGCAAATTCTAACAAATCTTCTCTCATTAAATACAGGGAGCCAGATAAGTCAAGCAAGAGTGTGGATTTTCCAATCGCTGGTTTATCTGGGCTCTTATGTTTATATTTTTTACTCTACAGCTGATAACTGATCAGTTTTACAGTTTTTAGAGTTTTCTTAGAAGCTAGAAATAAAAAGATGGCACAAGTTTAAGGATAATTCATTGTGAACCTTAGTAATGTATCAGGGAAAGGCAGAAACAACTGATAGTCTTTAATGGAATTGGAGACTATTAGGTTCTTCACTTAATTCTTCTGTCTCCTCAGAGCTTTTTGTTGAAAAAAGCTTTTTTGCTGACAGTTATATAGAAGCGTATCTTTCTCCTTCATCCGCATTCTGAAAGAAGGGACCGCGTTGATCCTTAATGTATCTCTGGTGTCTATCCTATAGTCTCACCCTTTCAGGCCATGAACAAATATTTGAGAGAGAATATAGGAATGAAATGAAAGGCTATTTAAAATATGTTTGGCTCTGAAGTATTCAGAAATTGGTTGCCTACTTATCACAAATGTGTTCTTGGTTCCCTCTTGTTTAATTACATCTGTTTTCTCCATCACACTTCACCCATCCATTCCTGTTTGTCAACCACCTCAGCTAGAAGAACAGCATTGGTTTAGTCAGTGGTGGGCAAACTCATCAGTCAATAGAACCAAATATCAACAGTGCAATGATTGAAATATATTTTGAGAGCCAAATTTTTTAAATTTAAACTTTTTCTAATGCCACTTCAAAGTAGACTCACCCAGGTCATGGTATTTGTGGAAGAGCCACACTCAAGGGGCCAAAGAGCTGCATGTGGCTTGAGAGCCGCAGTTTGCCTACCTTGGGTTTAGATGATCTCTGTTAGTACCAATAAATCTAGAATCTCAGTAGCTTAACAAATCAAAAGTCTGTTTCTTGCTCTTGTGTACATGTACACACAAGCACACACACTTTGGAGGGACTATCTCCCTGTCTCTTTATGTATTTACTTACAGACAGCAAGGTAGAGACAGAATCATATAAAGACACATAGAGAACACACATGAATGAGAGAAAGTGAATGGAAGTATACACATTAAAAGGTAAAAAGGGGTCAATTCTGGATGCCAGAATTATAGGTAGCTTATATTTTCTTATTTACTTTTTTTTTTTTTGCATTTCCAACTTTACTAAAACAATTAGATCCTAAGAAAATATACAAAATTCTTATTATTTTTTTAAAGGAGACACTAGATGGAAATGTAATACAGAGGTGGGTATGGTGACTTGGTGAGAAGATAGGCACTCTTGGTTCCAGTGAACAATGGAATCTAATCCCAAGAAAAGCAATGGAAAAAAAAATCAAGGCAGCTACAGGGACACAATCAATTAATTTCCTTCCTCTCTGAAAACTTTGACGAGTATTTTGATGGCCCTTGTGTCTCTGGCTAAGAGTCTCCTAAATGGACGATATGTTCTGTGATTTCACAGGAAATGGGAAGTCAAGAGATTGCAGTTTTGGCAGCCATTGGAGGACCAGTGTGGTGAGGATCCCAGACGACAGGTCAGCTGAGGTGGGTGCAGAGTTGTCTCAGTCACTTCTGTGTCTCAGGGCACGCGGGGGCAGCCCGCGAGGTCACCGATGTCTGTGGGTGAGATGAAAGTGTTTCTGACAGCAAATCCATCTCAGATATGACATGTAGACTTCAACATGTGAGTTTATGGTTGGTGTACATGCCCCAAAATAGACTCTGCTATTTAATTTTCTCACTGTAATTTCATTTTAAGAGCGATGACCATGTAATTTAGATGTTTCTGGACCCGCAGAGGGATACTCTCTCTCATCCATATGTGTTTATAGAATGTTTCAAACGCCTGGTCGTCTTCATAAAAGTCAAGTTCTTTACGAGTCGCCACTCTTGTTTTCTCATTTTCTTTCTAACCAGTGCTTCTGGAGAAAGAATGTTTTCTTTCCACAACTGCTTCTGAAAGAACCCCTTCTTCTCTTTTAGAGATGCCTCCTCCCACTGTCAGCCCTTCTGTTCTCTTCAAACTTGTTCTTTTCTCCCGATGCCATTGCTGTCCCCACCAGCAAACATTTTACAGTCCCCGTAAGCAGGCATGGCTGGCCTCTGTAATGCAGGAAGCACGACCCGGGACTCAGCTCCCATGGGCTGAGGATCTGAATCTGACCATCGAGATGCTGACCTGAGACATGGCTGAGTTATGCAACATGTCTCTCACGGTTTTATGGCAAGTGTTTTGGGGGATTTAACCACCATTTAGAATAGTCAAATTACAAGCTTATTTCTCCTTTAGAAACAGATGGTTTAATCCAAATGTAAAATTACATGTAATTCTTAGTGTGTATTCTGAATATTCTAAAAAATGCTATTCAGCCCGCCGGTGGGGCGCAGTTGTTTGAGCGAAGTCACTGGCTCCATCCTCAGTCGGGGCACATGCACAAGTTGTGGGTTTGACTTCCCAGCTGGGGTGTGTATAGGGAGGCAACCAATTGATGTTCCTCTCTCACATTGATGTTTATCTCTCTCTCTCTTCCCCATCCCCTCTCTTAAATCAATAAAAATATTTAAAAGTATTATTAAATTAAAAAGAGAATAAGAAAAGAAGAAATGTAAGCAAGGAATACATTTTAGAGAAAAATTTAACTTCACTAATAACCAAAGACAATTTAAAACATGTTACCTTTTAAAAAAATTAGAATTAATTCTGTTTCCCTCTAAAAGAAATCCAGGCTCATTGGAGAAATGACCAAACCCAGATTGAGGGTAGGATAAGTAGGAGAATAAATCTGGGATATTTTTGGTGGGAAAACCAGAATATAAGGGCTCAAAAAAATGATGTTCAATGAACTTAGAAGCAAGCTTTTGTGGAATTCCCTTAACCCAAATCAGTGACAATTTTTCAGAATCAAAACAAATAATGATTGCGATGTATTTGCTAATAACGCACTAGTTGATCATCAAATATATGTTAATTGTAGTTTTTATTCATGTTGAAAAACACTTGTACTATATTATGTATAGAAATAAGCCAATACAAAATTTTATATAACTTTAAGAAAACATGACATTCATCAAAACATGAATAATAGTTATCCATGACTGTGGCTTATGAGTTCCCCTTGTCATTTTCTTATATTTTTTAAATGTTTCCCACTTTTTTTCCTATAAACAAAGGAAGAGGGAGGGGAAGAAGAGCTGAAGCTCAAGGTTATGGGTAGGACCTCTAGCATATGATTTTTGGTAGGACCTCTCTGTCTCACTGTCTTCTTCATCCTTTGTGTGAGGGACTTTGAATTGTTCACACCAACTCACCCTCCTGAAGGGAAGACAGAACATGCAACTCCTGGAGTGAGAGGTCAAGGTAGGCAGCTACCTATAGAAAATAGCTTTAAAGTCTCAGACTATCTGTAAAATGAACATGGATTATTTTCTCATTCAACTCTATAGAATGAGGTATTGGTCTTAATATAAGAATAATACTGTTGGCCTTAACTGGTTTGCCTTGGTGGATAGAGTGTTGGCCTGCGGACTAAAGATCACAGGTTCGGTTCCGGTCAAGGGCACGTACCTTGGTTGTGGGCACATCCCCAGTAGGAGGTGTGCAGGAGGCAGATGATTAATGCTTCTCTCTCATCGATGTTTCTAACTCTCTATCCCTCTCCCTTCCTCTCTGTAAAAACTCAATAAAATATATTTAAAGAAAAAGAAAATAATACTGTTGTATGGACCTGCAGAGTAGACCATTTTAAGAAATAAAGATCTCAAGGGATTTCCCAGTGAACATTCCAAGAGCCTCCCTCTAAAGCCAGCTGGTAAAAAGATGAAGTGGTCTTCAAATAAAGGGAGGTAGGGCCTGCGATTGCATTAATTTCTTCCCACCTTGAAAGACTTCATTATAAACTGAAATAGAGGAAGAAGTGAAGTGTTTACACTTTAAGTAGAAAGGAGTCATTTAAGGGAAGCAATCCCATAGGGTTAGTGTGTAAAAAGGAAGATGCTACTTGGCGCATGCAGGACATACAGAATCTTTCAAGCAAGGAAACAACCCTGTCTGAACATAGTAAGATGTTCCCGGAGGCTGGAGGGAACTTGACAAACTGGATCCTGCTTAATAACCTATTTGGATCTTCAGCAGATGTTTACAAAAGTCCTCCTGTGACTCTCAGATGAAAAGAAGTTCTGCTGGTCTCCGAAGTGCATGGGAGGAGATGATGGACTGGTAGGAAAACAAAGCCTAGGAGAGTGTCTTTAACTGTGCACTGCGAGATTTACTGGGGCCCGGCGGGGGTCAGGCTGGCGGTCCTCCCTGTTCACAATCTATCAAAAATGATAAAGACTGATTAATTCAGCTGACAACACAGAGCTGAGGGAGGCTTAGCCACTCAACAAAAAGTGAGCAAAATTCAGAAGTGTTTGGGCTATTCCCTTGGCCTGAAAATTCTCAGAAATTAGTCGATCCCAGTTCATCAACATTCACATTTGGGGGAGAATGTATGGCATACAGAGTAAGTGTAGAATATTCATCAACAGTTGTCTTTGGCGCAGGAAGGAAGATTACATTAGTGTAACTTGAATTCCTGGATTGCTTTGGACAATGCCAAGATCTGGGACTCAACTCTAGATAAGGCAAGCTTCCCAGCCTCCTATTTTAGTCCTGTCAGAAGGCAAGTGTGGCAGTCTGGAACAGTGCTCGCACATTTTTAATGGGATGGAGCACTTGACCTTCAGTTTCCTTTGGTGGATTGTCCATGGGGTTGGGGTTGAGGAGACCAGTCACTGGCCCTATGGTACAAGGCGAATTCTTTACCACAAACAACCCAAGAAGTCGTGACATAGGAAGATTTCAGTTTTATCCTTTCTTGCAAGTCTATGGAGATACAGCAGAAATGATAAAGAAATGAGTTGCATCTAATTTATTTGCTAGTAAGTACTAAATTTGCTTCTTAGTACAAAGGGTGTAGACATTTATTGCAGGAGGAAAGGTCATTAACACTCACGTTGTTTTTTTCTGTCCCTTTCCCCCCTCCCCTCACTACTGCTTTTCCTTCTTTCCAAACAAAACATTTTGTTTGGGGCTAACTGTAGTATTTGTTTCCATTTTGATATCTGCATATACCACCTGGATTTGAATGATAGCGCTCTCTAATAAGCTGTATTGTTGCATTGCTTAAACAAAGCTAGAAGGGTGAGGTTCTGAAGATGATATATTAGTGGGGGTTAGAATGCTTTATGGGATGAAGAATCCCAGGGTCTGGCTTGTAGGGAATTGTTTAGAGGGGAAGGATGGTCCATTCAAATCAGTGAGGTTCTAAGATTGTGGTTGAAGTCACCACTGCATTTCAGTGTATTTAAGATGAAGAGTAAGATCTTCTGCCACATTATGAAATAGGTGCTAAATATGAGGGGATGACTTACATAGAGGCTGGCAGATGACAGACACACAGATGAGAGCATGCTAGTGACCTGAGCTTCAAATGAGGAGACTCTTCTCAGGGAGGGTAGGAAAACAGTGGCCTGGAAGCTGTCATGCAGGTCTAGGAAAATTCATCTCTACCTTCTAGAAGCTGTAACTGGGGGTCTCACGGACACAAACAGCCCCGTCACCAAAAGTCTACAGGGTTTCCAAGACCCTGGTGAGGAACAGCCCTTTCTGGGGAGTTTTTGGGGGAACACAGGATACAATGAGACCCTTCCTGGCAACTCCATGGAAGCATTGGGAGCTGGTGAGTGAAAGGATGCATCTAAAGGATTAGGACAAGGACCCCATTTTGTACAGATAACAATTCAAAAGAGACTGCCGCTCTGAGCGTTCAGAGACGACACCAGGAGTTAGAGAAGCAGAACCACTCATGCCAGAGGGAAACAACTGAGCTTAGAGGAATCTAGCAAAATATTTTTTAGGAGGTAACAATGTCAGTGCTCTGCAAATCTGAGAAATGGGACTTCCATTTCCGAAGAGGTGAATTCCTAAACGTGTTCTCCTTTAGCTTGTGTAATCCTCCTGTGAATTGGTCTCGCCATAGGAACATGGCTTTCTCCTCACATCCAAGCGAAGGAGATTCACTCCAGTTACGCAACTCGGGGAACGAACACCATTTTGTAAGAGTGCTCCCCCTTTTGAAGCCATTCTGGGTCCTGACAACATGTGCGGGATGACAGCAAGGAAGTTGTAGCACTTGGAAGGCCTCAGAGAGGGAGAAGGAGCCGACTCCAAGAGCAAGGAGGTGAATGATTGTCAGGCGGGGGGCCAAGGAAAAAGGGCAGCCGTTCTGCCAATTCTCCACTCCCCCCTCCAAGCGCTCCAACTTCCCATCCGCTGCCAAGACACATTTTATTTTTCTGACATGAAATATGTATATAATTCTAGCCTGATTTTTTTTTTTTAAAGCACAAGAGGGTTGATTCTGTTTATGCCTCCTGCTAACTCCCACCCAGTACAAACATTGGCTTCCAGCCTGGGGGTGACGACAGGACCTAACAAAACAGGATCCCCGAGCCAGCGAGTAGATGGCTAAGTAAATAGGCCCCAAACACTGCCATTTTTCACAGGGGAGGTGTGGTGATGGACGGCTTGGACCGGGAGGCGCAGGCAAGACGACCGGGTGGGAAAACAACAGCAGACACTTGATGACTTGGGTTTTTGTGTGGAGGCGAATGCTCTTTGTCCCCTCTCTGGCCTGGGACTTCTTCAGGTATCATCTGCTGGATTGAGATCCTGGCGGTTGAAGCGGTGTGAGTAGCCCACAGAAGTGAATCTGTTTCGGTATGGGCCCCAGATGCATAGGTTGGTATCATCATGAACACATACGATGCATGTGAGAAAGGGAGACTTCCCGTGAAGGGAAGGAATTGGGCAAATGGAAATACACAAAGCCATGAATGATTGGACTGGCATCGCTGAGCGCTTGTGGTGTGGCAAGGAGCGTCCATTTGATAATGGGAGCCACTGCGCTCTGCACCTTGTAGCTGTTATTTCTTTTTTTTAAAATATATTTTATTGATTTTTTACAGAGAGGAAGGGAGAGAGATAGAAAGTCAGAAACATCGATGAGAGAGAGACATCGATCAGCCGCCTCCTGCACACCCCATAGTGGAGATGTGCCCACAAGCAAGGTACATGGCCCCAACCGGAATCGAACCTGGGACCCCTCAGTCCGCAAGCCGACGCTCTATCCACTGAGCCAAACCAGTCTCGGCTGTAGCTGTTATTTCATTGAATCCTCATGCGGCTACATGTCAACTGTGGGGAGAACATTCAAAAGCATCACTCCCATTGCAATAGGCAGGGATCCATGGCAGCACAGATCTTGTATTATTTATTTATTCAGGTTTCTGAGAAACCACTACACTTCATCCTTCTTTTCAACTCTTCTATGAACAGAATGGCTCAGTTTTCCAATGTTGTGTTCATTCCCAGCTCCTACCTCACCGCATGTACATTTTTATTATATTCATTTTTCATTAGTCAATACATGCTCGTGAATGAAGGGCGCACCTTCCCTATAGCTTGATTCTGAGAAACAGAGAAAGAAAAATGCAGGAATTCAGCTTAATTTCTGATAATTATCCTACAGTGTCCTTCAAAGAGCCACACAGAGGATGCTTTCCCAAACCAAAGCAAGATGTGGCTGCTCGCTCCATTGCTCCTTTACTGCCAAGCATCAGAATGCAACAGGGGCCATTTTTGTTGCTGCGATCAGTGGTTCTAGAGTAGAGAACATCATCTGCCCCCTCCAGTGGCCCAGGCTAGATCTAGTCCAGTGGTCGACAAACTCATTAGTCAACAGAGCCAAATATCAACAGTGCAACAATTGAAATTTCTTTTGAGAGCTGAAAACTGACTTCTGTGCATGGGCCATGAAGTTTCAATCGTACTATATGTGTGCGCCCACACGTGGTATTTTGTGGAAGAGCCACACTCAAGAGGCCAAAGAGCCGCATGTGGCTCGTGAGCTGCAGTTTGCTGACCACTGATCTAGTCTAAGGAGATGGTTGGCGTTTGTAGAGCTACAGGGGCTGAAGTATGTGGGTCACCTTGGGGTGTGAATCTCGTTCAAACAGATTTCCATAACTTTAAAATCATTGGACTTTCCTATTTGATTATTTGTTCTAAAACTAGATGATATATACAAAATAAATCTGCAAAAAGATGCTTGAAAGTTTGTTCTGGATCTCTCCATTCCTCCTCTCTCTTAATCCATAATTCTCTATTAACTGTTATTTCACATATGAAATGATTTAAAATATTTTTGTTTGATAAAATTGTCAGACCTATTGTAACCAACCCAGAAATCGTTACAATTTTAAAAGCCATTGGGAGTTGAAGTAAAATCAAATTTTTAAATACTATTTTTCTTTATTAAGATATTACATATGTGTCCTTATTCCCCCATAGCCCCACCCCTCCCACTCATGCCCTCATTCCCTGGTGTCTGTGTCCATGGATTAGGCTCATATGCATGCATGCAAGTCCTTTGGTTGATCTCTCCCCCTTTCTCTCACCCTCCCCTACCTTCCCTCTGAGGTTTGACAGTCTGATCGATGCTTCTCTGTCTCCGGATCTGTTTTTGTTCATCAGTTTATGTTGTTCATTATATTCCACAAATGAGTGAGATCATGTGATATTTATCTTTCTCTGACGCCAAAATTTCTTGCATGAAAAAATAAATGTTCTTAGGAGTAGGGGGGACAGCATGACATACAGATGTATAAGCTTTTAGAAAAATCATCAAAGACCCACAATGATGTTTGATAGAGTATCCGACATTGGGCAAGACTTTTTAGTTGTTTATTAAACAGCATAAGATATACCTTTGAAGGCTAGTTTGTTAAGAGAGAGGAGCATAATCCCCTGTGCTAGGAAGGACACCAGACGGGGGAGTAGAAGACTTCTCTCCCTAGAACTGATTGTTCTTGAGGTTCACTCAAATATGTTTCTTTCTGTGGTCCTTGCTTTTCCAGGTTATGAGAAGAGATTAGACTGGACCAGTGGTCAGCAAACCATGGCTCGCGAGTCACAGTTTGCCTCTCTGTTGACAAATGAGTTTGCTGACCACTGGACTAGACGATCCCTAAGGATTCTTATCATCTTTAATATTTCACAATTAATTTTCCTGGAGTTGAGAAAAGGTAAAGCCATATAATTGCAGTAACCTTCTAGGAGGCTGCAAAGTGAAAGATGCCTAGTCTAGGATGTCTAGTTTTCAGCCTTGCTGCCTACATTTCCTTGGAATGGAATTATTTGGCTGTCCTACTTATAGCTAATATATATTTTCTCCTCTCAACTTACTAACCAGACCAGTGAAATGTCTGGATTCCACCCTACAGGCTACCCCCATTTTTTAAATCTTGGGACTTCTCAGCCTGGAAGCAGCTTATTGGCTCTGAGCTGGGTGTTTGCTTGGTGTTTCCCATCACCTGGGATTCTCCTTCAGGACCCTCTGTCCCGTGTTCATTGGCTCTCCCATCCTGTGCGCTCAGCCTCCTCGCTGATTATTCACTCCCTGTCAGTGTATTTAATATGAGGCCTGGTATTTCTAGATCCTTCCTAACAAAACGGTGTTTATTTCTTCCTTGCTGCTTTCTCTCCTTGTTAGATCACCTGTGCCTCTCCTGTAGGTTTATCCCAGCAGCATTGCAGAGCCTGCATCATTGCGGTTTTAAATATTCCTGTTGTGCCCTAACTTGTTTGGCTCAGTGGATAGAGCATTGGCCTATGGACTGAAAGGTCCCAGGTTCGATTCCGGTCAAGGCCACATTGGTTGCGGGCACATCCCCAGTAGGAGGTGTGCAGGAGGCAGCTGATCAACATTTCTCTCCCATCGATGTTTCTAACTCTCTATCCCTCTCCCTTCCTTTCTGTAAAAAATCAATAAAATATATATATATTCCTGTTTGTTTCCCAGAACCTTCCTTCTTACTCAGGGTCTTAGTCTTTGAAGTCATCTTCTAGGTAAAATCTCTTGGTGTCTGAAGCTTCCTCAAAACCTGGAACAATACATACATACCCCACTGTGGTGGGCAGGATTTCTAAAATGACCTCTTTCCTATAGTTACCCTGATCTAACTCTTCAAACATATGAATCTTCATGCTTGCGATTTGTATTATGCTATACGGCCCTTAAAATAGGGAGATTATGCCCTAACTGGATTGGTTCAGTGGATAATCGGCCTGCAGATTCAATGGTCCCAGGTTCGATTCTGGTCAAGGGCACATACCTTGGTTGCGGGCACATACCCAGTAGGAGGTGTGCAGGAGGCAACTGATCCATGTTTCTCTCATCGATGTTTCTAACTCTCTATCCCTCTCCCTTCCTCTCTGTAAAAAACTCAATAAAATATATTAAAAAAATAAAAATAAAATGGGAGATTACCCAGATGATAGCAGCACACACATCCTTAAAATCAGAAGGGGAAGTCAGAGAGATTGGAGGTGTGAGGACCGCATGGGCCACTGCTGTATGAAGATGGATGGAGGCACACAGGAAGCCAGAGGAAGCATGTGTGTGGCCACGGGAGCAGCAAGCAACCCTGGGCCACAGCCAAGGAGGAAATGGGACCTTTGTCCAACAACCACAAGGAACTCAATCTGGCCAATAACCTGAAAGAGTTTGGAAGCAGATTCTTCCCCCGAGCCTGCAAGTGAGAGCCCCACCTGGCCCCCAAATTGACTCCGTCCTGTGGGACCCTAAGCAGAGAACCTCATCCATTGTGCCCAGACCCCTGACCGGCTGAAACAGAGACATAATACATGAGTGTGTTTCTAAGCTGGTAAGTGTGTGGTCATTTGTTACACAACAAGGGAAAGCGAATATTCCCAGCTCTGAGTTTTGTTGTGCTGATTTGTTGCTTTTGTTTTTCTAGCTTTGGATCTAGTACCTACCCAAGTGGAATCTTTGGTTTCATGGAGCAAGTCTTTTCAACCCATAAGATCTCCCAAAGACTGAGGGTAGGAGAAGCCTCCAATTAATCTGTTAAATAATTGTAATTTAGAATTGCAATATTGCTTTATCTGAAGAGAACCTGGAACAGCACAGAGTTTTCCTGGTCACTTACCAGTAGCTCAAATATCCAAATTAGCAAATTATGCCCTACACTCACTCAACGACATAGATGGTAGTTGTATGTGTGGGAAGAGGGTATGAATGTGGGATCAATTACATGAAAAACTATTCTCTTTTAATTCCATTTAAAAAGTAAAGAGAACAATTTGAAAAGGTAAAAAGAGACTAAGACTAGAATGGAATCAAACTGTACATGAGTTGATGGATACATTCTGAGAATTTGATTCAAACAACATAAAATAGCCACTACCTTTAATGTTAAAGATTATATTGGAGAGAAAAAATGATCTACACGTTTAGGCAAACTCCAGCAATCATCCAATGTTACGTCTTTTCTTTCTGCCTCACTACAAAGTGAAGAATAAACTAGGAAACTGAAAAAGATAAATTATCATTTTACTCTGATAATTTGAATCTATGAATATTAAACACACATTAACAGAAGAATGAGACTAAAGATAAAAGGAAGTTATCTGGAAGAGACTTCCACATTACATTGCTCTGAAGCTTTGAAACTCTCAAAAGGGATTTGACCTTAAAAATCAATAAAATTGGTTCACATACCTCTTTTTATGAATAAAGCTGGAAGTAGTCAATACAGGAAGTATCTTCAGTGCAAGAAGTTTAAAGATGTCAGAAATCAAGTCTTAAATTTACCATATTGTAGATTTTTACACAAGTGTTTTTATTTCTTTGGATCCATCTTGGAATGGCATATCACTTGCATGTCAAATATTGTTATGTAAGAAAACTTTTATGGAAATAAAAATATAATAATGTATCAATGTTGCAATCTTCCTGGCTCATAAAAATAGTAGAAGCCATCTATAAAATTAGGGATTTGAAAATCATGCAGATTGTGAGAAACCATGATTGTGTTCAGAAATCCCCCAAACTCAAGTTGTGACTGCTCCTAAAGTCAGCCTAAAATAAATCTCTGGCTTGATGTCCCCAATTGGGAGCCATGACCACCCCATGTCCATGGGCTGCATGTACAGTGATTGAGAGCCTAGGACAGTGGTCAGCAAACTCATTAGTCAACAGAGCCAAATATCAACAGTACAACGATTAAAATTTCTTTTGAGAGCCGAAGACCGACTTCTGCACATGGGCCACGAAGTTTCCATCGCACTGTATGTGCACGCCCACACGTGGCATTTTGTGGAAGAGCCACACTCAAGGGGCCAAAGAGCCGCATGTGGCTCACGAGCCAAGGTTTGCTGACCACTGGCCTAGGAGATCACTGACTGGGCTGGTGGTTCAGGGAGAGGGTAAGAGGACTTACCTGTGACCTGAAATATGTGTACATGTAGGTCAGGTGAGGTTGGGAAGTAGAAAGGGATAAAGTATTTCAGGTGGAGAAGACAGAGGGAATGTAGACAGCTCATGTGACTTCCTTCCGCGATGGCAATGTTGCTGACTGTGATGGAAACAATAGTTTATATTTTCATACATTTCCTAGTTAGAATGTTCATTTCACTTCTTTTATGGCATCCTCAGACTAGCTTATTGAAAAGACAAGGCAGAAATTTGTTCCCCAGTTTCAAAGATGAAGAAATCAAGGCCCCGTGGGAAGGAAGTGGCTTTCCCACCGTTAATCACCACTGATGATGTGGCAAAAGCTTCATTCAGAAATGCTGCTGTCAGATTGTAAGTTCCCTTTGCATACATTTTACAATTTGTTGCATTTTCTTATGTTAATTTAACCAACATTATTAGCTATCACTAGGAGTATCTCCATTTGGAAAGAAAGAATCTGAATGTCAGAGGGTTGACCTAATTCATCCCAAATCAAAACACCTGGTAACTATGAGAGCTAATCTCTGCAGGAGGCACCCAGTAGTAACCTCTATCCCTTCCTTCCACTCTCTAAGAAGCAATGGAAAAAATAACCTTAAGTTAGGAATGAATGTGTGTGTGTGTGTATATATATACACACACACACACACACACACACACACACACACACACATATACACACAGACACACACACACACACACACACACATTGCCTAGTTTACCCTTTACCTGAAATGATGAAAGACCTATTAGGGTGATATATTTAGCCCCAAATCATTCTTATCCTTTTTGAGTTAGTCAGTCACATGGGCAAGTCAAGACAACTTAATAACTTAATTCTGGTCTATTGTAGGCTTCCTTCCCACATCCAACATTGGAAACTGGCTATAATTTTCACTCTGACAAAGGTCAAAGCATTATCACAGTTGTTCTGCAAATATTTCAGTGGTCAAATAGCCACAGGCAATATTAGCTAATGGAACATTAAATATACATCTGGTTTATTGTGTCAAAAGAGAACTTCAGGGTTCTTTTTAGGATTAGAGAAGATAAGAGAAATAAGAGAAAGCTTGACAGATGATAGGGAAAAGGGGGAAGGGGAAGATGGGGGATGATGATTCCAGGAATATTGAGAAACTTGGAGGAATTCCCAGAATTTGGAGTGGGAACAAGGGAGGGAGACACAGGGAAAATAACGGAGGTGATAAAGACAGATTCAAAGTGTAAGGAGGCCTTGAATGTCAAGACAGGAAGTTTGAAATTGATGATGGAGGTCCGGAGGAGAGAGAGGAGACATAGGGAAGTGGGGAGTAATGCTGTCACAGCAGCCCTGGAGACCCGTCATGGGCAGAGGGAGTCTGGGCTGGCTGGAGTTTTGGGGAAGAAAATACTGCAAAGGAAGGGATAATTTCCAACTGTTCTGTGCCTCACAGATATATAAATAAAGCACAATAAGGGCTATAATGAGGAAATAAATGTCATAAAAATGTTTGATAGCAGATGGGACAGAGAAACATGAAGAGATGCCAGTAACCTCCTGCCAAAAGCAATAAGGGAGATAGTTTGGTCTAGATGACTTCAAAGCTCAGCTCCAACCTTGCAGATTCTGTAATTCTATGCTCTGGTTCCATTTATTGAATCTCACCAGTATTTGTTTGCCAGTTGCCACCTCTGTAGAAAACATTATGCAGGATGCTGTTGTGAAGGTTGGGGAGTGGGATATGAGAGGGAATATAATTTAGTTCCCTGCTCTGAAGAGGATTTGTCATACTGGGGAGAAGATCTTGCAAACTGAAATGCATTCCAGAATGAGGAAGTGCCTGTGGAGGATTATACATGCAATGGAAGCTCATCAGGCTGTGGCATGGGCAAACTTAAAGTCATCGATGAAGGCGATGGTTTTAGGAACAGGCAAAGAAAGGCATAGGCAGAGGAAAGCTCATGAAAAAAATGGGTGAGGAAAATGCTCTTGAAGTGATAACTATGATAGGCAAAATTCTAAGGTAATTCTCAGGGACTCACACCTTCGTATAACTCCCTTCCTCTACTGAAGGTGACACCTGTCACTTGCTTCTTGCCATTAGACTTTTTGAGAGGTGGTTTGTGCTACTCCCATGACTGGATTAGGTCAGATGGCAAAAGGTAAGGTGATAATTTCAGCTGCGATTGTGTTCTCTTATATAAGACTCCATCTTAGGAAACTGGACAAAGATTCTCCTGCTGGCTTTGAAGAAATGAGTTGCTCTTTGTGAAGTTCCACTTGGCAAGGAACTATGGGGCCTCTGGGAGCTTAGAGTATTCCCCAGCTGACAGCGAGCAGGAAAGCAGAACCTCTGTCTTACAATCCAAAGGACGGCCTTCTACCAGCAGGCCAATGAGCTTGGAGAAGGACCCTACACTCCAGCAAGGAGATTAGCACAGAGAAAGCCCAGAATGTAGCTCAGGCATGTCTGGACTCCATACCAACGGAAACAGTGAGATAATAAAGGGATGTTTTTTTAAGCCACTCCGTTTGTGTTCATTTGTTACACGGTCATAGAAAACTCACACTGTAAGCTACCATGTCTGGCTAAAGCTCTGAGTGCATATTGGGGATCAGTAGGAGATAAGACTGAAAATATTATTTGGGATGAGACAATTTAATTAACCCAAATTTAGAATCTATGTAATGCAGAGTGTCTGGTCCAAGTTAGAACTAAATGAAATTCTAGTGGGTGATACAATATCGGGGCACATCCTGGTCAATGGGTAATGACAGTGGTGCTGTTTGGGGAGGAAGTGGAGGATTAAGTACACAGAGCCCCATACTATCTTTCTAGCACTTGCTTAGTGTTGTGGCTGCCAATTTTCAGCTATTCTGATGATTTTCTATGGGGCTACTTCACTCCCTTTGAAGTTATGAAAACCCAAGCAAGTGTTGTTAGAAGGCAGAAGGATGGTTAGACAGAACTTCCATAGAACTCTAGAAGTAGGAGGTGGATAGAAGCCTTAACAACATCTCTCCTAACCCTCACTTTAATTTCATGGAAGCACAATAGTCAGAAGTATCTTTAAAATCATCAGTTTAAAAAATGAGAAAATGAAGACCAAAAAAAGAGAAATTAATTGTTCAAGCTCCCATAGATACTCTATGATAGACCAACTAGTACCCGTGCCTCTTCTATCAGAGTATTTCAGGTGTGACAAAGGAAAGAGGAAGGAGTCATTGAAAGAGCTAAACTATTAGGAATAGCGGCTGACTTTGCCTTTGGAAATTATATACAAACTTAACAATGACCCAAGCATTGCCATGGCTACTGGTTGGTTATGAGTACAGTCATCCCTCTGCCATCTGTTTCTCTTGACTACTTCCACTCCCATTTGTGGGTTTAATATGTGTTTATTGCACAACTTTGTACCTTCATCTTTAGAAGAGCACTGCTAGCAACGGGCTCAAATTTCCTTCTGGGTTTGGACTCTTAAAATTTCGAGATGCTGTCCCTCCTTCCTTCTTTCTGGGCAAAGCTCCTATGGTCTTTCTCTCAACTTCAAGTAGGTGTTGCGGATAATAATGCGCTCGTTACTTGAATTTTAACAGCTCTCCAAACCCAGAGACGTGGAGCTGAGTCACTAGAGTGACAAATAGTTGAGATGGCAGTGGAGCAAATGACACCGTTCAGAGCCACCCCACATAGGCTAAGACTAGGCCTGTTATTTGCCCTGACATTTTCCCAGCGGGATAGCAGGAAGAGAAGAAGAAGGGCCATAGCAGTGAAAGAGAAACTGAGGCAGAGAAACACAAGAGTGGTACTGGGAGATGAGAAAAGAAAGGGAGCATATTACGGTAGGCCTGAGAGTTTTCTCTGACTCAGAAGATTAAAAGCCGTTTATCAAACCATGTGTGCACCCAGACATATTTTCCTGGATTGGAATGTTGTGGTCAGTACAGTCCTACAGCTACCCACCCATTAAACAGAGATTGATGTCTTGGAAATTTGGAGGGGAGGTCAGTGACTCTTTCAAAGTGAAGTCAAGTCCCTGTAGCTGGAATGGCTGAGCTTCCTATGGTAGAGTCTGTTGAAGGCCTCATCTGAGAGGCAGTGACAAATAGCTGCGCTCCAAGAGCCCGATTGCCCCCGAGAAACATTCCCGAGAAAGAGCATAAAACCACAATCAAATGATCAGGCTGCTTCCCACGTTAAGTACACACTGAGTAGTTCATGTGTGGGCTTTGGACAGAAGGCCAAGCTCTCCAGATAGACCATTGGACGGCTAGTGCCGCTAATGACTTCACTGGCCTTGACATGTGAGGAAGCGGGACATGTACCCATTAGAGTAAAAATTTTTATTGGAATTGCCATTCCAGAGATTATTAGCAACTTGTAAAGAATGCAATTACCACTTAAGCTGTATTCAACTGAATGCATTTTAAGCCGTAATTGAAAACAAATGTAGGCTTAACTGTATGGTTGGTTAAGCCCCATGATCATGACTGTTATCTTATTATTTTCCATTAATTAAAACAACATGTGCTGCGATTTATTTGCAGTTGCAGTTGGATGAAGGCTCAAAACGGAGTTCTTATTTCCCGTTTGCTGCGCAGCACGGCTCAGTGTGGCCGCTCGGACGTCGGTCACAGGGTTTTTGTGTCCACCGAAATGGGAGTTAAGATATAGATGCACTTTTATTTCTGTTCTTCTCAAAGAAATCTTTGAACTCATCCACCTCTTCCTTATTCTTATATAATAGGGAGGCCATTGATGGTGGTGGCCACCTCAACATTTTGACCTCAGTCACTTCCAGAAGTAATCAGTTTCCAGTTTCTGTTGACTAAGAGAGGAACATTGAGGACTTTGAGCTGCTGTGAATTTTGTGTCTGTTTTTAACCACATGCAATTGTCAAGGGTCTCATGTTTTCTTTTACTTTTATTTTTTTAAAATTTCCCTCAGCTTGGATGTTTCATCCCAAAGTGCAAGGAAAATTTGATTTTAGGGGAATTTGCTGTAATTACATAACTTGCCTTCTGAGAGCACATTTCAAAGCTTAGATTTGAAAAATAAGAGGTCTGGCTCTAATTCTCTAGTTTAATGTGATATCAGGAAATGACTTCATATCCCTGGACCTTAGTTTTGCCATCTGTAAAACTGGGATACCAGGCCTGATCTTATCTACTGACCAGGGATATTCTGAGACCGTAGGAGATGACAGCAGTGGAAGGGATTTGGAATCTGAAATGAATATTCCAGAAGTCAGGATCATGATAACGAGAATCTTCTTCTCATCACAGACTCATTAGGTTTGTCAACATTGAACACAGTAGTGTCTCAACTCTCATCAGATGTTCAGTAAATGTCTTTGAGAATGCAGCCATGATTTCATGGTGTACATCTTTGAATGGTCATCATGCTGCTTTTATGACAGGCACATAGAGACAAATTTAACCACAGGTGAAGGATTTATCCAAGGAAATGCTCAGTCTCTGAGAGGAAGAGCTGCTGGTCTACCTCCTATAGGGTCCTTATTGTGACCAACTCAGCCTTTCTATTTGGGCATTGACATGTTTTCATGTTCCTTGTGATCATCATCACTGTCAATTTAAGATACATCTCTGAGCTTCTAAATACTTAAACCCAAACATACACCATACAGTGTATGTTCCAGCAACCATACAACATGAGGATGGGAGATGTTAACCCAAGGAGAAGCGCCTGGAAGAATGACAAACTAAGCTACAGAGAGGACAGGAGCTTGGGTGTCTGAGCTTTGTAAAAAGGTCCTATAATAAGGTTCTGAAAGAGATGAGGCAAAATGGTATTTGATTTTAAGAAACCAGATTTGAGGTGATCAAACTAGTTAAAGATCAGGTTGTAGAAGAATTAACCTGTATAAAACAAACCACCAAAGCAGCATGACATGCAAAATCCCATCAAATCTAGACCTGGCCTGTCTTTTCACGTTAGTTTATCAGTCATTATTACCACTCTTCTACTCACTAGACACATTCTACATTTGACCAATATGAAATGCCCCCTTCTCTGAAAGCGCAACGTTTTTAGGACTCTTACATTTTTATATGCTGTGGCCACTGCTTGGAATATCTTCTCCCATCTCCACCTCAGGGGCTCAGAGAATTGTGATGATATAATTCTGTGCCTGCCTCCTCTAACACCCACGTGCAGAAACCTATCTTGTCCACTCTTACATTTTCAGAACTCAGTCAGGTGTATGTATAGCTCATTGGTGTCCAATAGAACTTTCTGTGATGGTGGGGATGCTCTATATCTGTGCCGTCCAACCCAATAGCCACAAACCATATGTATGTAGTGATTGAGGACTTGACATGTGGCTAGTACAGCTGAGGAGCTTTCTCTTCAATTATAATTGATTTAAGTAGATATAGATAATGCAGCTAGTGGCTGCTATATTGGATGGCACAGATATAGAAAATAATGGGAGAATGAAAAAAGAAAATAGTGACTCCAAAAAAATGGTACTCGTGTGTCATGACGAGGGGATTGCCATCAATCCGGAAGAGTGAGACTTCAGATGATAAAGCACATTATGACCAGCCCCTGCATTTTTTCCTTATGCGATGTTGATCAGTTAGTCCTGCACGGGATAGGAAGCTTAAAGACACCAGCATCCATAATCTGTGTGTTCTGTCTGACTTGCCTCCACTGAGTGCTTGACACATTCCGCGTGGAAGATGCCTGTGAAGAGAATCCTGTCTCTGAAGTATGAAGAGGCCTTTAGGAAGGGGATCAGGTCACGGAGGAGAGAATGAACTGCGTAGAGTAGGCTGAAGAAGCCATTTTAACACAAGCCCATGCTGTAAGGCCCTTCTCCTGGGTGGAATCATTTTGCCTTTGGCACGATTATTTGTACAAGGCCAGGCAGGGCCAGGGCAGCCGGGGAGAGAGAGCATGTCTGGGTCGGGGAAGAAGAAGAACCCTGAAGGGTCACCAGTTGGAACAAACTGAAACCGAGCACAGCTGCAGGTCAGGCTACATGCTTTCCAGATGCCGCCCTGGAACCGGTCCCTGCGCTATCTCTGTGAACGAGAAAGCATCACAGCTCCACGGCCAGGTCCAAGGTCCTTGTAGGGCAGCATCTCAGGGGTCATTGCCCAGAAGGGCTCTTACAATTCTTCCAAATGTCAATGACATTTGTAAATCAAAAGTGACTCAGAACTGCTGTTCTCCCTCCTATCCCACCTACCACGTCCCATGTGAAGGACGTGAGGTGCAGAGAGCAAAAAAATGGCATTTCCCAGATCATGCGCTGAATCATGTGGCAGATCAAGGATGAAAGAGAAGGGAAACACAGGAAGAGCATGTAGTTACTCATTAGAGACCCTATCGCACTTCCTCCCATTATCTACACCTTCAGATGTGGTTTCACCTAATATTCACCTATCATGTCAACGGCCACCTTTATGTCTCCAGTGTTCAAAATTCATCATGAGAGACTTTGTTATGCCTGGGAAATATCAGCAGTAATTTCAGGGTTTTTTTGTGTGATTCCCAGTGGCCACGGGGAACTGTGAAATTCACACAAATAATCTGTGTATTCTCACACAAATCAAATATTCCCTGTAGGCTGAATTAATTATGTTTTTTTGCATATGCATGAGCATCTTAAAATAAATGTAGACACTGTTGAGATAAACATAGCTAATTAATTTAAAAATTCATTTTATACAAAGCACAGAAAGTAAAACAACTTCAATGAGGCTCTAAGCTTGGAATTATTTTGATGCCATAGGAGCCCGCCTCCTTGCAGAAGTATGAATCATTGCAAGAGCTGCATTTCTCTGGTTTGGCAATCCTCAGGAGCAGGAAGTTCAAACTGATATGTTTTTAATAAAACAATTGTTTCAATTTTTTTTCTCTCTATTCCCCAAACCAAAGTCATCTAGTGACAGTTCTCAAGTAAAGGCACCCATCCCACAACGAGGGCTCCTGATTCTGCAGGCACCTTCAGGTTCACCAAGGCAGCTGCCACTGAGAGGAAGCCCATGGGTCCCTGACTTTTAGGGTGATGGGGTGCAGGAACTGCCTTTTTTGAGAGATTGGCCTCATCCTGGGGCAGCTGGGTGAGGGTTAGAGCGTCTTCGCTGGCAGTGGGGACAATTGCTACACACTCTGACAGGAACATGGCCTGGGGCTGATGGAGTCACATGCTGTCAATTGAGTGACAGACATACTGTCGCACTCAGAGCCCCAGAAGGAAACACATGGCCAGTGCAGCCGACCCGGTTTAATTACACCGAAGATGCCATTTAGTGTGCCCCGTGCTTCGTTTATTCTCACGGGGACTTTTGCTAAATAAAAACGAACCGTGGATTGTGCTGTCAGGAACATTTGCAATGTACACTTCGGGACACGCCAGTTGTTTTGCATCACAGTTTTCCCCCCTCAAGATCTTAATTAAATTCTAAGCCAAGAAAGACCCAAGGGGATAGGACCACACACTGTACTTTAAACTGCGTTTTAGGAGATGATGGATTGTGCCCTCACAGTAGCCAGATTCTGAAAGAACACCCCTACCCCGCTCCCCCCACCCCCCCAAGACATTTCCACTCAGTGTTGTTTGTTTAGACATCCACAGACAGGCACCCTGTTCAGCAAGCAGAGCACAGAAGGACGCCTTCTGCCTGAGCATCTCCGGGTGGGGGATGGGGGTTGGGGGGAGGGCAGCGGATGGGGGATGAACACGTGGCCCTGGGGCTCCTCTGGGAGGCACACACATCTCCCAGGAAGGCTGTGAGTTTGGCTGCCAGAAGGATGTGCTCTTCAGAGCCCAGGGCCAGCAGGGATGGCAGGGTCAACACAGTGAGTAGCTCACACACCCTGTCCCTCTCCTGGCCCAAGCGTGGCAGAGTGTCATACGTTTCACAGCTCCCAGAGTTAGTGTAGGTCCAATGCTCTATGGCCTTCCCTCAGCCAATGGCTATCATCTGTAACTTCCCTGTCATTGGTTTAAGGCTCTCTTTCCCTGTTCCGCTACCACCTACCCCCATATCTCCATTTAAGATTTCTTCAGTCGCCCATCCCTTATTATACATCAGTTTACAGATTTTTGTTTTTCCAGAAAACAATGTTGACAGTGATGTGTGAGACTTAATCATGGCTATTTTGATTGCTCATGAGAAGGGGGAGAAGATTATACTCTCAAGGTGAGGGAAGACAATGGGAAATGAAGAAAGCTCTCTGTATCAACCTACTTTACATTTTGTGGAGAGAATTTCCTATTTGCTTGTTGGGAACTGAGGTTCAAGTGTGAAATGTTACAAGGACCATAGATACACGGCTGGAGTTGGAAACGGGTGCTGAAAACCAATAACACTTCGCATCATGGGCTGGATTGTTAAGGTGTCTTGCTCTTTTAGCTGCTGATCAAAGGCATTAGGAACAAACCCCGCTCATATCTAAGGTATAATACCTTGATTTCAAATATGCCCTGAGTGTGAAATTCTCCTGGGATTGCTGCATTCCTAGAAACAGCGGGGGGGGGGGGGAAGCTTACAGGTTTACCCAATTACTGAAGAAAAAGACTGGTCTTAGAGGTCTGGACTCATGTGGTTTGGACAAAAAGGTATAATTGATGAATGTCATAAATGTCAGGAAAATATGGAAATGACACTTTGACAGATGCCCTGAAGAAATCCCAGCCCAGCTAGACTGGTTGGTAACTGGTGTATCCTTATCGACGGAGGTGGTCTTCCAGGAACTAACTCAGAAGATACTTCAGAATGGACCAATTGCTTTTAACCACAGCGTGCTGCGGATTTTTCAGCATAGGCTGGAATTTGGAAAGAACACCCCTCAATGTTGGTTTTAAAAAAAATGGGTGATTATTTTAGTTAGCAAGTATTGAATGAATAGCTACTCCAAATGGATCCATAACCCAAACATGAAAACAGACTTAGCTTAGGCCGACTCAGACTCAGGAGACTTCTAGAGAGCAAACTGGTAATTGGATTCAAAGGGACCGAAGCACAACAGTATCTTTCTGAACAAAATCCCCTGAAAAAATAAGCCAGAATAATAGCATTGGAAACAAACATTTTAGTTCCTATAATGAAGTAATTTTTGTAAATGTCCTAGAAGGTGAGGAAAAAAAACCTGCATTATATGGTTGATTTTTCTTATTCTGTAATGAAAGGATCATAAGACTCAGAGAAGCTAAGGGCTTTTTTAAGTGGACGTGTGAAAT
The DNA here is from genome assembly GCA_011751065.1 of Lasiurus cinereus. Lineage (NCBI taxonomy): Eukaryota > Metazoa > Chordata > Mammalia > Chiroptera > Vespertilionidae > Lasiurus > Lasiurus cinereus. Next base: position 65,041,487 of record JAAGEH010000041.1, read on the forward strand.
AGTGGATGAGACCGCCAATTTCTTAATTCCAGGTCTAATGCTATGTCTCTTCTCTGCTCCCTTCCAACTTTCACTCTCTTCCTGTTGCCTTCCTGAAATTCCCATCGCAGCTTCTTGGGCAGAGCTCTGAAGAGGCCAGGATCAAGTCCACAGGAAGTCATTGTTTGGATACACATGGGCAACTGGGCTTCTTTCTCTCTCACTTGGAGCATGGGCTGGTTTTGATTGGGTGGCTGGCTATGACAGAAAATATAGACAGTTTCTGGATGATGAGACAATTCTGCTTGAATCTGTTACCTCCCTAGAGGTTTACCTTTCCAATATGTATTTTTCCATAGGAACCTTAATGGAGCTGTGGTCTGATCTCTTCCTCCCCTCACTCCAGTGGCTGTGTCTCTTCTACATGGTAAGGAACAGGGCAGGCCCTGTGATGGGCTGGTACCTGGCTCTCCAGTGGGCCATATAAAGGGAGGCGGCACTGCTTCAGGGAATCTTGGTAGAGAGGCTCAACAGGAGAGAAGAGGAAGTCTAAGGTGAAGGGTAAGGTTGGGAGCAACCTAGGGCAGTGCTAGGGTTTTCAGTGGCAGGATCAGAAGTCATGGGAAAGTCCTCTTAGAAACCCCGTTTTCTGAGCTATCCTAGTCAGGGGATCTTATCATCATTTGGACCTTAAGCTAAAGCTCTTCTACCAGGAAGAGAGGGGTTGACACTTCTATCAGTCATTAATTTGGGTGAGAGCTTGGGATTTTATTCCTAAAAAACTAAATAGAAAAACAGAGGGTAAATGGGTACCTATCTATCACCTATCTATTTATATCCGCCAACTCAAATAGGCTGTTGATTCTTCTCAACTGTTTGTTCCCACATGAGTCTACAATTTTTGTTGGGTTCTGCAAAAGACAGACCCTTCCCTCTCAAGTCTTTTGCTCAGTCTGATGTTTTAAAGAGTTTTATAAACTACCCACGCAAGGCAGAGGTTGGCTCCATTGGGTGGTGTGGCTGTTAATGGGTCTTGGGTTGGGTGTTCTTCAGAGAACTCTCCATAACTCCTACAGTGACTTATAGCTTTGCGCTTACCCGGGTCCCAGCAGTGAGGCCTAAAATGACTTGACCTTTCTGGGAGTCTCTTCAGTAAGAACAACAAAAGTCTGTCCTATTCTCACTCCCATGCTCCTCCTTATTTTATCTTTTGTCAGGACCCCAAGACAATTCTGGCAATTGCAGGCTCCCTCAGAATGTGGCTGTTTTCTTTTTGGTTTCTGGGTCCCGTCCAGGTCACCTTTGGAATTGTCATACTGGGCTATTGTGGAGTTCAGAAACTGGGAATGCCTGGGTCCTATCCATTATGTCAAGGACATAGAATAGTATTGGCATTAATTTGCCAAATATTTACGTATTGAAATAGGGATTGGTGTTGGAAACAGATCTAGATAGTCCTTGCTGTGCAGAGATCTACAGTATGGTAGGCAAGCAGACATGCAAACAGAAAATCACAAAACTAGTGTGATATTCATAGACTGGTAGACATGCAGTACTAAGATAGAGAATCAAGTCATTTCCTGTATGAGAAGAATTCATAAAACAGGCGAGACCTGAGCTGAGCTATAAAGAATGATCCAGGGTTCATCAAGCTGGAGAAGGGATAAAAAAAATTCAGAGCAAAACAGCATATCCAGCATTACAGAAATGGATATGAAGGCTAATCTATTCTAACTCACGGGAGACAAGATGTAGATTGCATTTCCCTCTAGAGTCACTGCAATTTCCCTTTCACTTACTGGATTTATTTTTTGAGAGATAGATAGATAGATAGATAGATAGATAGATAGATAGATAGATAGATATGAAGGAGGGAGAGAAGAACCAAGAATCAAGATCATCTTGCTAGGCCATTCCTTGGTACAGTGGTACCTCGAGATACGAGTTTAATTCGTTCCATAACCTTGAGGCGTGGGAAACTATGAGACACTTGAGTCTCGGTAAATTGGTGGGTTGTGTGCAGCCGGCCAATCCAAGTGATGACTCCTGTCTCAAATGTTGCTCGTATTTCAAAGCAAAAATCGCTCGCTCGATGGCTCGTATCTCAAAAATCTTGTATGTTAGGGCACTCGTGTCTCGAGGTACCACTGTATTATCATCACACAATAAACAGCTGGGTAGAATCTCCTGCAAAATTATTAGATTAGTTGTGCCGCCACCTAGTAACTTCCCATGGCTGGAGTTGTGACGTTGAGCCCATAATGGAACATTCTACATCAAGCCTTGGTGACTGAGCCCATGGAGCAGTGCTTCCTGGAATCCAGGAGGCTGCCTCCCTCTTTCTGTCTGCCCCCGGCCAGCGCAGCCCCTGAACTGGAAGCCTCTGATCTGCGAGCATATGCGCCTGAGGCCCTCCCTCGAGTACCTGAACCCCGAGAAATGTGCTCCCATAGGGGTGGGCACCAAGGACACGAGGAGGCTCTCCAGGGAGGTGGACTTTTGGCCCCTCGAGTTGGGTGAGGGGCCCTCACCTTCCAGCAACTGTCACCAAAGGACTCTCTCTGAAGCCCAGGCCCCTGGATGAAACCTGGCTTACGGACACTGAATCCGGACCACGGACAGACCTAGCCTCTGCCGGGTTCCCGGGCTCCGAGTCACTCCCCTGGGAAGGCTGCCTGACCATGACGGTGAGAGATGGGGTCCACGTTCTGGTTGGAAGGGAGCAGCCCGGAGCCAGCTGCAGGTGTGGGCATGTCCCTGGCGTCACCCACGGGCCTGCAGGAGAAAGAGGCGCTTTCTGCAAAAGGCCCGCAGGAAAGATGAGGCGCATGCAGGGGCCCCGCTGTGCAGGAAGATTGCTTCCAAGAAGCGGTTCATTCTGAGTTTCCCCACTGTGCGCTTGGTCCCCACACAATTTATCTTCGCGCGCAATCGCATACCTGTGTGCCAGATGTGCACAGCTGTATGTGAGCAACCGCTGATCTGTCTGGATCCCATGCCAAGGGCCTGTTGCTTTAAATGAGGGCGGGTTGGGGTTCGGGCCGTGTGAAAATTTCCTTGGGAAACCAGAAACCAATCCAGAGCCCTGGCTGCGCGGGGGTTTGCGGGGAGCACGGTGATCAACCAAAGCTGAATTAGTCTTTTCCAGGACCCCCCAGAACCTCCCCCCCCCATTCTCCAGCCACGAGAGGCAGCCGCACTGTGGGTCTGCAGGGGTCGGGCTCTCTGGAGACTCGGGCCTGCCAAAGCGGGCGGCCCCTGTGAACGCTGGCGGGGAGGCTGCCAAACCTCTGCCCGGCCCTGGGGACCTCTGGGAGCAGAAAAGAACTTGACATTTTCCGCTTGTGTTTCAGGGTTTACCCTCTGGACTCAGGAGCAGCGAGACCGCAAAACACGCCGTGAGAAAAACCGCCCCAGTGGCCAGGGTGCAGCTGTGCATGGGAGAGGGGGGCCCGAGGCGAGAAGAGGACCCTCTGCCCTGGATGCCCAAGCCTCCCCTCCACTGCGGGGACCCACCGCACTGGCACCTGGGCATTCCCCACCCGTCATGCCATGCTCTCCTCTCAGGGCCAAAGAGTCAGTACTAAAGCGATCCATGTTGTCATTCCCTCGCTGATCTATTTATTGGATACCTGCTATGCTAGGTGTATGCTAGGCATCATGAGAAGGTCAAGTGCTTTGCACATAATGAATGTTCAATATGTGTGAGTTGCTGATAAGATGATTGAAAAATTGCCTTTCCCACCCATATATTTTTTTATTTTTTAAACTGTTTTATTGCTTTTTCACAGAGAAGAAGAAAGAAGGATAGTTAGAAACATCGATGAGAGAGAAACATCGATCAGCTGCATCCTGCACAACTCCCCCACTGGGGATGTGCCCGCAACCAAGGCACAGGCCCTTGACTGGAATCGAACCTGGGACCCTTGAGTCCGCAGGCCAACGCTCCATCCACTGAGCCACACCGGTCAGGGCTCCACCCCTATGTATTTTTCTGATACCTGCCAGGTTCTAGGCACTATGTACCAGTCTCTCATGAATTCCCACAATTCCTAAGGCAGGCATGATTTTCCTGTTTCCCCAGTAGGAAGACAGGCTGAGAGAGTTCACAGAATGGACTCCAACCTTGTAGCTCCTCTACGATGGAGCCGGGCTCAAGATTCAGCCACGTCTGATTCCCAATCCCGTCCTCCCACCACCACGCTACTGTCCCTCCTTCTCTCAGCTGTCCGCGGAGTCCTCGCAGAGGCTGTTCCACCCGGAAGGGCATTGCCCCAGTTTCCCCCGGCCCCAGGTCACCCCGCTTGAATGCGTCCCTGGACGGATGCCCGCCGGGCGACCTCTTTGCCGTCCCACGTCCCATTTCCACTCTGGTTCTCACGCGGGCCGGCCCCGATGAATCAGCTCACAGTCACGGGCTCCGTCTGAATTTCAGCAGGATGCTCTCAAAACAATAACCAGATGCCATTCAACGCACATCGTGTCCACATCAGGAATCCATTCCGGGGGAAGTCAGAGGATGCGCGGTGATGCTTTCGTCAGATGGATGGCTCCTCGTCTGCCCTGGGCCCGTTTGAGAGCTCCGAGAAGTAGTCACGGGGAGATGAATGTTAGAGCTCGGGCTGGGACTCCGGTCTCAGGAAGAACGCACGTACCATTAAGTCTCATAAGGATGCCCCCTCGGGGTGACCCTAGATCACGCGCGGGTCTTGGATCCTTCTAGACACCTGCCTGCTGCAGGCGATTTCCTCTTTTCGGCCTCAAGAACTGTTTCAGCCTTTGCTTTCAGGAGAGCCAGGCCACCATCCTTGGAGTAAAACGGGATCCTCCAGGAATTACATCATGGATTTTTCAACACAGATTAATTGAATTCGGTGTCGTTTTACAAGGGCGTGCGATCCTAGGTTTGATAACCACGTAGATGCCCTGATGTAAATCTCAGCCCTGGTTTCGCTTTCTTCCAGTGAGAAAAACAAAGAGGTAGATCACCTCTCCAAGGAGGAGGAAAAAAGGGGTAGGCTTTCCATTTTCTTCAACATAAAACTTAAAATCCACATATAATAATAAACAAATGGTTTGAGGCATTTTTATGTCATAAAACGCGCTGCCATTATTTAGTTATGAATTTCCAGGTTCAGGCATTAGGCTAAAACCCAACGGTCATTATGGAATGTCTGTATATTTGATTTCCAAAGCTCCGGATAGATTTTAATGTGTTCAGCGTTAGACCACTGCATTCCCAAAGCTATTTCTGTATCCGTAGAGACAGGTCCTAATAACAGGCCTCCATGTCTTCTGCTTAGTGAAAAGTGTGAATAATAGCTCCAAAGAGAAGTATTTATGTATATACACACACACATCTATATGTACATATGTATTTATATATATGAGTTTTTAACTATAACATATGTTCTCGCATGGCCAAATGACCGAACCCAATACAGTTAACGACTTAGGAAGGGATCCATTGAATTTTCCCAGTCTCTTCATGACCAGATTCGCTTTGTAAGGAGACCCTAAATGTGGAATAATCAACATGTTAAAGTAATCTAGATGTTTATGATTTGATAACTCTTTGGTGCATTGTTTAACAACATGTTTTCAATTTACTTTCCTTCAAATAGCTCCAAATAACCCCATGATTTGGGATGATTGATTATGGGAATGCTGCTTTTACTGTACATCCAAGGTAATTTTAAAATTACATCTTCTTTTCATTGTTCAGGGGTAAAATCATTTGCAGGTCTTGACATGATTTATCAGAGAAAGGGGGACAGAGGGTCAGCGTTGGCCTCACTCTATTAGAACATTATTATGTGAGCCCAGAAGTAAAGCATTAGACCCTGTGGAAGCCGGGTTCTAGTCCCAGCATGCTCCGTAAGCAGCTCAGTGGTCTCAGAGAGTCCTTCACCTCCTGTGACTCATTTCCCGCCCAGATAAAAACCATCAAAACAATTGGGATCAAAACCCTTCCCGAGAGATTCTGATTCATTATAATTGGGCCAAGGCCTTGAAAAACGTAGTTTCTGTTAAGAACTTGAAGTTGGTAATCACACAGGTTTGGAAAACACCAGGTTAAATAACTTCTAAGTCCAGCTCTCAAGTTCAATTCTAGAATGAAGTTTTCCTGTCCTCTGGACCTTTCTCTTTCAATGTAGCCATGTTCTTAACGATCCAGGTTATGTCACTGTATGCTTGCTGGGCATTTCTCTCAGACACTGTGCTCAAGCTTGTATGTAAATGACCCGTTTGATCCTCCTCAGAATGTGGCACTGTCATGGTGAGTAATTCTACCTGGGACAACAAACCCCCAATCTCAGTGGCTTGAAACATGGATGTTTTGTTTCTCATCATGTAAAATCTCCCTCCATCTTGCAACGTGCACATGTCCCTCAAGGGAAGACCAGGATAGGAGACCCTGGATCTTACCTATCATGTGGGAAGTGGCCAATGACACTTCTGTTTCCAGCTTACTGTGCTAAATATGTCTCATGGCCCCGATCCAACGGGAAGACTGGGAAATATAAAGGAGCGAACGCAGATCTAATAAATAAAACTGTCGCTGCCACGGCCAGGGGTCTAAATGTTACAGCTTTAAGAGACGGAGGGTTATGAAGGCCAATTTGCACTTGAGGAATGTCACTGATGAATGTGTCACATGGTATCTGATTCAAAAAAGGAGGCATGCATTATTCACAATGGCCAAGGTGTGGAAACACCTAAATGTCCATCAGTAGATGAATGGATAAAGAGAATGTGATACATGCATACAATTGACATTATTCAGCTTTACAAAAAGGAAAACCTTGCCATCTGAAACTGCATGGATGAACCTGAAAGACATGTTGCTAAGTGAAATAAGCCAGACCAGAAGGACAAATCCTGCAATGATTCCACTTACATGAGCAATCTAAAATATCAAACTCCTGGAAGAAGAGAGTAGAATGGTAATTTTCTGGGGTTCAAGGGAAAGGGAAATTGGGAGGTGATGTTCAATAGTAATAAGGTTTTCCATTGAACTCTTCTCTAAAAATAAAATAAGTTTATGGATATAACGGCTGTCGAGCACAAATTTACAAATACTAATAAAGTATAAAATACTGTTTATGTAAAAAAGGCATGCCTTCCAAGAATAAAACTTATTTTTTTTTTCCCTTAGAAAAGAGGATTTTCTCCCAAATATAACACTACAGAAGTGGTATTTCCGAAGCCATCCTGGCTACTCTGTGTGCTGAAATCCGAAGACTTCTTCCTTCCTGCAGCCGCCAGGTGCTCCCACGACAGAAACATGAGGTCCCCGGGGCCTTGCCTGTGCTTGACTTTGACTCCAATTTGCTCACCACAGTGAAATCAGACCCCCCAAATGTCAAAGAATCATCCTTTTCCCCTTAGCTCTCTTAAGCAGCTCTAAACAGAGATTACTTCTTCACGACTAAACCTGTGAAATGACAGCTTTGTCCATTCAAAGCACACCTGTGGTAAAGAGATACTTTTTCTTTCTTTCTAGTTTTTGCCCCTGAGAAACTTCTCAATAACTCGACAAATAATCTTGAGGGCGTTGAGAGCGTCAGAGATTTTTTGGAACTAGGATTCAGGGAGACGGGCCCTGTATCGGAGGAGTAGATAGTCCCCAGCCAAAGCAAAACTAAATAAAAATAGCAACAAAGGACAGATAAAGAAGTCACGCTAAGACATGAGGCGAGGGCCATACTCGATATACTTATGACCGAATGGCAGCCTAGGCAAGGGACAGTTAGCTCTGTGAAGTCTGAAAGGGCATCAGTGAGAGAAGATGACAGTTTTTTTTGGCTGCAAAGGGAGGCAACATCCATTCCCTCTAGGAGTGGAGTGAGTGTGGAATAGCCATTCAGGGAAGGAAGACCTTGAGCGGGACTCTGAGGTGGTAGAGTCTTCCCGTTTGCAGAATGTAGCAGGCTGGAGATCTAGGTCTGGGGCAAATGTTCAAGAACATACATATCCTCATGAAGGAGTCTGGACTTTACCCTACATGCATTACGGAGGCATCGGGGTTTGTCATTATGGGCCTACTATGTGCTGCAGAAATATTTGGGTGTCCAGGAGAGATGAGGGGGGAAGTCAACACTTGCACATCTCCGTGTAGCACAATTGTCACCCAGTATCTATTTCTTTTCCTTCTTCGATGTCATGATAGAAATGGTAACTGGGCATATGACTCCTCAGAATAAAGATGGCATTTCTCGGGTTTTCCTTCAGTTAGTATGGTTGTGTGACTAATTTCCAGCCAGCGGGACATCGCTAAAGACCCATGGGCAGTTCCAGGCATTTTGTGTTCTTGCTGCTACTTAGAATGCAGATGTGATGAGGATCTATTTTTTTTAAGACCATTTGAATGGAAAAGACCAACTGCACTTCCCACCACTTGAATTGCTTTTGCGTCTTTGTCAAGTACCATTGGGCTTACTTATGGAGGGCTATTTCTGAGTTTTCTATTTTGTCCCATTGATCTGCAGATGCCAGGTGTATTAATTATCATATCTATATAATAAGCTTTAATGTCATGTAGAGTGATTCTCCCACTGCATTCTTTTTTTTCAAGATTCAAGACGCATTTTAAGAAATATATTTTATAGCATAGGATACATATACATGAACACACACGCACATATGAAAACCCTTCTATACAAAAGATATCTTGATTATTTGCGATGCACCTGACTTTTTTTTCTAACCTACGATTCCGTTCTATTTTTTCATAACCAAGGGCTGGTCATGACCCAGGACATTCACATCACCAATGGGTTTTTCAACTTGCAGTTTAAGAAACATTGGACTAGAAGGGAGTGGGGAGTGGATAGTTACCATCAATCCCCTGGGTCACTGACAGGTGAAAGAAGCAATGACAGAGAGAAACTAAAGGTGCAACCAGGCAAACTAGAGGTTGCCCTCTTCACATTATTTTTTTCCTAATTGGGAGAACAGCTTCTAAGAACATACAGCCTACTTTTGGGATTGTTATCTTACTAGGAGAAAATAAATGGTCTCTAAACATAGGTTTGGTTTGCTTTGAAAATGGAAAAGCCACTCAGCAGGAGTAAGAGGTTACTTGTTATCACGTAAATCAATAGGTCAATTATTTTACATATATTATCATCTCTTATTCACATACTGCCTTAAGACATATATTGTGGGAGCCCCTTTCCACGTCCCGTGTGGTTCAGGGTTTCCAGTGCAGGGTTTGGGTTCTGGAGGAGGTCGCACGCAAATGAAAAGAGAGACTAGAAAATATTAATTTGGCGATATTGGGGGGCCAGGTGGGAGCCTTCCTCTAGTGCAGTGGTTCTCAACCTTCCTAAGGCCACGACCCTTGCATACAGTTCCTCATGTGGTGGTGACCCCCAACCATGAAATTTTGCTACTGTTATGCATCGTGATGTGAATATCTGCATTTTCCGATGGTCTTAGGCGACCCCTGTGAAAGGATCATTCGACCCCCAAAGGGGTCGCAACCCACAGGTTGAGAACCACTGCTCTAGTGGAAAGGACTACCACTTGCTCTGGCCTTTTTCTCCCTTTTATTAAGGCTTTGGGACACACCCATGACCTTTAGGCAGGAAATTCCAAGAACAGAAATTAACATGAAACAAACAGGTAGAGGCTGCTTCAGCTAACAATGTTTCCATTAAACAGTGAGTGATTAGCTCTGACCTTTCAGAGCAATTAAGGTTGACCAGCCTTCTGGTCTCCTGTTCATAGTGAGACAATGTTTGGTTTCCGGCAATATATATTTTGCATTTTACATATGAGAAAAATATAGCCTGATAGAGATTAAGGGATTTTCTCAAATTTCACATCCGATAAGCAGCACAATTCAGAATAGAGCGTGTATTGGTCTCACGCCTTCTCCCCAGATGTCATGCATGAAGCTAACCTAGGTACCATGAGTGATCAATGTCAGGAGCTACAGAGGAAGGAGATGGACACTCTTGGATGGTTTATAAGAAGATTCTTAAAATGACAATGTAATAACTTACTTGGTCCATGATGCTGAGAGCCACACCTGAGCTGTACAAGGTCTGGATCACTGATGAAGATGCCACTGAACCAAGCCATCAGACCAGCCAGAACTACTGCTCCTGTACATCAGAAGGGAAAATGTTTTATCAGGTTTAAGTCACTTATTTCGGGTTTATGTTACAGTTGAATCCAATCCTGATAGAATCACTATCCCACAAGAACAGTGGCAGAAAAATATATATCCATCACATAAATCCACTTTTATAAGGGACTGAAGTCAAATTATTACCCCCAATAAAAAGGTGTTTTGCAACATGACCCAGGAACTTAGAAGCACCATTTGTTCACTGGTTCTCCTTGTCTCAGTCTCACACACACAGCTCCCTCTGGCCCCATGGACATATGTGAGAGCTTGGTTTGCATGATGGCAGGATATGATTCGCTAGGGAAAGAAGAGCTTCCAAGGACAGTGTAGGGGTTGTCAAGGTCAGGTCAGTGGTGTACAACCTTCTCCTCCTCTCCCCTCCCCCCCCAACTCTGTAATCGCAAGATGAAGAGCTTCCTTGTTTTCCCCTTTACTAAATGTTTTAGGACAAGGAAGAGAAAAGACAATGGTGGATACGTGGGCTAGAAGAAAAAATGAAATATAAATGAATTAAATTCTTCACTGAACAGAGAAGTTCAAATTAAAAAAGAGAAAGAAAAATGTAGGATACTAATTTGAACCATAGCCCCATGTCTAATGCTTTTAGCCAAGGAAAGGAGAGAAAAGCAAAAGAAATCTGAGTCAGAGGGAAGATGTCATGGTGAGTTTCAATGGGATGAATTGCTTATTAATTTTAAAGAACACGATGCAACATGGATTTAATTATACAAGTCAACCCACCCACATTCCTCTGGTGCTTTTCACACACATGGACTTCTGAGGATGATGAAAGGTGGGTGGGGAGAAAGGGAAAAGGAGGAAGAAGAGCACGGGGTGGCTCAGGCCATGAAGCAGGGGGCTCTCCTCTAGGGTGCAGGCGCTCTGGGCCTTCCTCTCTGAACTTGACAACCGTGAGTGCCTCACTCTAGTCACTGCAAGAGTGCCAGAGCACATCAGCCTCAGCCCATCCATCTACCATAGCTTCAAGGACACTTACATTTTGTTCAATTTACTGTGAAGGGGAGATTCTTAAAATTGTGAAAGATGGAGCAAAAAACATCACAAAGGAGACAGATAGAAGCTTAGGGAAAATCTCTCTCAGCCACTTTTCATTTCCTGCAGAAGCGCAGTTCAAACTCACCAAGATTTTCACTCAGAACAAACATCTATTAAAATGGAAGAGTTTAAATGAATCAGAAAATGTTTTTAAATGTATATATATATATATATATATATATATATATATATATTAAATTTTTATTTTTATTTTTTTGGTTAATCCTCACACAAGAATATTTTTCCATTGATTTATTTTTTAAGAATGGAAGGGAAGGGAAGAGAGAGAGAGAGAAACATCAATGGGAGAGAAACATCAATTGGCTGCCTCCTCAGGTATCCTGACCAGCACTGGGAATCGAGCCTGCAACCAAGGTACATGCTCTTGATCGGAATCGAACCCAGGACTCTTCAGTGCCCGCAGGTGGACATTCTACCCACTGAGCCAAACCAGCTAATTTTTAATAACAATTGTATTGGAGCAAAATATGAGGTCTCGATATGAAAATACAGTGAAATGATTACTACAATCAAATCCATCTCCACATTTTGGTTTTGTGGTGAGCACATCTGAGATCCACTTTCCTAGCAAATGTCCGGTATACGGGATAGCTGGATCCACTATCGTCATCAGGCTGCACTAGTCTTCAACCCACACAACTGCAGCTTCGCTGAAGCAGCATTCTGCTTTCTTAAGTTCTCCCGGGGGCTTTCAATCAACAATAACCCGACATCCATTCAGGTGAAGACATCAACAATCTTCCATAGTCAAGAAAGACCACATTGTTTCTGCCTTTTTTTTTTCTGTTCACTGTTAGATAACAGCGAATTTCAGCTGTCAGAGAGCCCCATTGACCATTCTGTGCCTATTGTTTATCTCGGGCATTTTGGGGCTCTCAGACTGAGGACATCTCATTTGAAAGGGAACTGGTGGTAGAATGATGGGCCCTTCAAGTCACAGGGCACCAGCAGCTGAGTTCAGCTGAGGACAACAAGAACAAAACCAGTCTAGCTCCTTTAAACAAAAGGATGCAAGACAGAGACAGACAGACGTAGACTTGGACGGCTTTAGGTAGGCCTCCACGAATGACTCCCTGAGCAATACCACTCCACTGGCCCTTCAGGGCAAGCTGCCACTCTCCCGCCATCAGGAAGATGGAGAATGGGAAAAACTATCACTGAAACATGGCTCTAGGGACAGTCTTTCTTTTTTTAAAAAAAATATATTTTATTGATTTTTACAGAGAGGAAGAGAGAGGGATAGAGAGTCAGAAACATCGATGAGAAAGAGACACCGATCAGCTGCCTCCTGCACAACCCCCACTGGGGATGTGCCCACAACCAAGGGACATGCCCTTGACCGGAATCTAACACGGGACTCTTCAGTCCGCAGGCCAACGCTCTTACCACTGAGCCAAACCGGTCTCGGTGGGACACAGTCTTTCTTAACCATAATCCAGGACTAGGAGCTGCCTTCAGAACACTTGAATGCAGAACTGCACCATGTCTGCCAATCTGCACTGGCAAAATAAACGTCCATGCCATGCACTACCCCTGATCAGGACTCTCTTTGGGGAAACTTTTTTTACAGAAGGAAGAGACTTGAGATGACATAAAGCAACTTCACTTGACTACCCTTCAAGTAGCTTTCTGGCAACCCATTTCAGGTTTCTCTGGCGAAGGACGACAATGCCATGCAAAAGCCCAGATTACCTTTAAAAAGACTGGTGAACAACCATAGTCACTGGGGAAACCACTGCATAATTGGAGGACCTTTGGGTGGTGGCAAAAGCAACGAGAACAAAGGTAGTTCTATGCCAACAGCCATTCCCGAGGAGGCAAGAGCAGCAAAGCAGCAGCTGGGGCGGGTGCCACGGGGAGCCCGCTGCTATAAACCACCACTGATGGAGCCCCTACTCTGAACCTGGCCAGGTGCCAGGAGCGTTATAGGCAAACTTTCCCAACGCTGACCTACAATAGAGGCATCCCCATTTTTTTTTGAGAGAAACACTGAGTCTCAGTGGCAGGGGGGATTTGTTCTCAGGCAGAATGTGGGTGTGCCTCTGGAGCCCCTGGTCTTGCAACCATACTACCCTGTTTCCCTGAAAGTAAGACATCCCCCGAAAATAAGACCTACTTCCAGTGTTGCCTCTCGCTGTCATATAAGGCATCCCTCCCAAAATAAAACCTCCTCGATCATAGGCCTCCCTCGAACAGAAGGCCTCCCCGGAATAGAAGGCCCCCGAAGCTACCGTCAGGCATCTGACTCCTGATGTAAAGAGACCTCGCCCTGCCTGAACAGCTCCGGCTGCGCTGCGGCCCATCCGTGAGCTGGTTGGTGATGACAACGACTACCGTACCCCATACAAGTTATAAATTTCCTTTTTTTTTTTTGTTCAACAATAAACGTGCACCGTATTCTTCTTGTTGTTAAAAGAAGACATCCCCTGAAAATAAGCCTTAGTGCATCTTTGGGAGCAAAAGTTAATATAAGACACTGCCTTATTTTGGGGGAAACAGGGTATATGCCTCTCGGAAGAGGGGAGTTGGAAGGAGAGGTGTCCCTGGAACTGCAGCAGCATGGAGCTGTGACTGAAAGACTTGCTCTTGTGTTCGGGTCGGCAGCATCACAGGCTGGGGTGGTCTGCCCATCCTGGGAGGTTTGCAATGAGTGTCCGTCAAATTCAATTGAACGGAGTTGATACCAGTGCCACAGTCTAGGCCTAATAACGTCACCCACAAAGCATTTAGAAACCTCCTCTTTATTTCCAGCATCCTCCAGGGGCTGGGTGAAGTTCTCAGCGTCACCTCTGAAGGAGGAGATGCCCGGTAAATGTCCCTGACATTTTTTTTTAATATATTTTGATTTTTTTTTATAGAGAGGAAGGGAGAGAGATAGAAAATCAGAAACATTGATGAGAGAGACACATCGATCAGCTGCCTCCTGCACACCCCACTGTGGAGATGTGCCCGCAAGCAGGGTACATGCCCCCAACTGGAATAGAACCCGGGACCTTTCAGTCTGCAAGCCGACGCTCTATCCACTGAGCCAAACCAGTCTCGGCTGTCCCTGACATTTTTAAGGTTAGGGGCAAGGCTAACTAGGAGCATTGGTGTAAAATCAGCCTCAACAGGAAGAGGAAAGGGGATGGCAGTTACAGACGTGTTTAGGCCAGTCTGACTCTGCAGGCTGGGGATCTGAAATCACCGCCACCTCCACCGTCAACTACAAACACATGCTGAATGCTGCCATTTTCCTTCCTCTTCACCAGCTCTCCCGCAGGCCAGCCGCACCACCACCTGCATCTGCCCTGTGTTTAACCACCCCAGCAAACAGCTCTCCCAGCACACCCTCCAGCTGGTCTCCTTCCTCATAACCACCTCTCCGTGGTCTCCTGTCACCTCAGTCCTGCCGTGGGCATCTGTGTTCACGTGGCTTTCTGCCCTTCCTTGGGAATCGAGGACTGTCCTTACTTGAAGGTACACAGATTTGCTAGTTCACCCTCAATGGGACACCATCCTCTAAATGCCGCTTGGATTGTGACCCTTCAATTCACATGGTGTTTCAGGGCTCATATTAAAAACAAAACAAAACAAAAAACAGACAAACACAAAACAAAACTTACTTTTCAAATAACAAATGTTTATGACCAAAATACACAAAGAAATCGAGTTTTGGAGTCTTTTATCGTGAGTTGGTGCTAGGTCATGGGAGCCACTAGTCTGACTGGCCAGGTATGGTGTCCCCTGTCCAGCCATTATGACAAATCATCCCTGGGGAGCATTTAGGGGGAAAGATCAGCTGTAAATCTTTAGAGACTTCAGTATTTTAAATGCAAGCACAGTGAGAGACCAGTGAAGTGTCCCTGTGAGCATGTGATATGATTGGACTGGATGTTTCTAGGATTTTAGATAATAGAGGACTGAATTTCAGATACCCTGGTGGCCTTGAATTTTTGGAAGGAAACCTGGCTTTCTTTTCTCAATGCTGAGGCCCAGGGTGAGCAGGGAGGCAGAGGAGAGTTCTCAGAGGACCACTGAGGGACCTGCTACCGGTCTTTTCTAGCCGGTCTGCCCCTGTCTCTCCAGTTCTCACCCCCTTCCTCCCACAGAGTAATTTAGTATTTAATGCATTCTCTGAGCTTTCGACTTCAACAATTTCATCTTTATTTCAAACGGTGAACTGGTTTGGAAAACGATTTCCTAATGCTAACTTTCTGCTCCATGAAGTGAGATTTCTATTTGCCTTTAACCCTGGGCAGTTAGAAGGATGACTGGGCTAGTGGTTTGCTTGCCCCAGACCAGGCTCAGTGAGTTAGCAGGTGACCACACGCACAGTGGCCTGCAGGGTTTCATGAACTTCAGTCCCAGTTCTGATTAAACTTTGGTTTTTCCAAATAGAAGATGCCTGTTTGCCTTAGTCTCTCCTCCCAGCTATTTATGAGAAGGAGGCTGAAGACAGGAAATGAGGTCTCCAGGAGTGACAGAAACGGGGAAGAGGTTTCTAAAACTCTGCCGGGGGAGCATCTACGGGTCTCGATCGGATCCCGTGCAGGGGGCCTTGCCCACCACACAGAAATCCGACTTTGTTCCTTCGTGTATTACAGCCAACACGCGTTCTCAGCTGAACTCTCCTGTTTTATATCATCTCACTCAGACATCACTTCCACTCTTCAGCTGAGAGACATTCTATTTACTTTTACCAAATCACGTGACGGGAGATAAATGTTCAAACCCTTATTTATGGGCATTTAAACATTGCGACACTGCTTTTACAAGGCAGCGGGCTGATTCCAAGATGGATAAGCTACAAAGCTACGGTTGGCCTTCATCCTGGCTGCACAGCGACAGAGACCTGAAGCTGGTTTTGCTCATAAAAAAAGGCAAACAATGACACACAGATCTGAAAACAAACAGAACCAGAGTGTGCCCTGCAGGATGCTAGGAGGGCCCACTGGCCTGGTGTCACCCGGGTGGAACAGGGACACTGGGAGGCCTAGTGTAGATTCACATGTTCTGAGAGTTGTCAGACGATGGTACTGCCTAAATTGTGCCTGTCCGTAGTAGCAACACATAAAACATGTGCTGATTTGTCAGATGTTTAGTATAAATCTTGTGCTAAACAGCTGCCCCTTGAACACCGAGGGCATCAGAGACGCTGGCCCCCCACATCCAGTTGAAAACTCATATGTCAATGTTGACTCTTCAAACAGTTCACTGCTTTAGACTGGAAGCCTTACTGATAACATAAACAATCCCTTCTATGTGTATTTTATATTGTATTTTTTGTAATGCTTTTTGTATGTGTTATATACTGTATTCTTATATCAAGGCTAGAGGCCCGGTGCACAAAACTCATGCATGGGTAGGATCCCTAGGCCTGGCCCGGCGATTAAGGCTGGCTGAGGCTTTCCTTTGTTCCACACCACCTCCTGGTGGTCAGCACATGTCATAGTGAGCAATCAAACTTGCAGTCTCCTGGTTAAACTGCCGAGGGGACAATTTGCATATTAGCCTATATATAAAAGCTAAGCAAAGTGCTATTAACATCATAAGGAAGAGAAACACATTGATACTACGTATGGAAGAAAATCAGCCTATAAGAAGACATATTGTTCAAGGGTCAGCTGTACATGAATTATTAATCTAATGATCACAGCAACCATTAGCACTTATGCCCAATTTATAGAAGAGGACCCTGAAGCACAGAGAGGTTGCACCACTTGCCCCAGATTACCCAACCAAAAAATGGTAAAGCTGAGACTAAAACCCCAACCTCTGACCCTAGGAACCCTACTGTGCTCTGTCTACTTCTCCCAGGGTAGGTGCCCCCTACTCCCCATAAATGCATTTAGCAAGCCAGGGCTCCCTGTTATTCAAGTCAGTTACTTCTATTGCCTCCTAGACTTTTCAGGACACTTCTCATGTTGAGCTAAACCCGCAAGTTTCTACTGGAGTCCTTCTACCTCCAGAGACATCCGGAACCTGATTTTGTTTTCTTTTTTCCTCCTAACAGCTTCTGATACTTGAAGATACTAATTGTGCACCTGAATGTTACCTTGCGGTTAGTGGAAGCAATCCTCTCTTAAGAGAAATACCGCAGCACAGAATATTTAAACAACCCTCCACTTCCCCAGCATCTAGTTGACAGCACAAATCTAACATTGGGCACAACGTGCATTAGGAAATAGTAAGATATGCCGATAAATATTTATGTAGCTATCCACAGTATCATTTATATTCTCCACAAATTAGAAATAATCTAAGTGTCAACACAAGGCAATTAGTAAAGTATAATTTAACCATGTGATATAATGTGCACTCATTAAAATTAATGTTTTCAAGGGAACCCTGGTACACTGTAGGAATGTAAATTGGTACAGGCACTAGAGAAAACAGTATGGAGATTCATCAATACATTCAGAAAAGAGATACCATATGACCCAGCAATCCCTCTTCTGGGTATCTAACCAAAAAATGTGAAAACACTTATAGTGGTACCTTGAGATACGAGTTTAATTCGTTCCGTAACCTTGAGGCGTGGGAAACTATGAGATGCTCGAGTCTCGGTAAACTGGTGGGTCATGTGCAGCTGGCCAATCCGTGCGATTACTCCTATCTCAAATGTTGCTCGTATTTCAAAGCCAAAATCGCTCACTCAACGGCTCGTATCTCAAAAATCTCGTATGTTAGGGCACTCGTATCTCGAGGTACCATTGTATTTGTAAAGATATAAGTATCCCTATGTGCTTTACAGCATTACTCACAATAGTCAAGACATGAAAACCACTTAATTCTCCTTCAACCAATGATTAAAGAAGATGTGGAAAAGGTGAGGGGATTAAGAAAAAAACAAACAAACAGAACCCCCTCCCCCCCCAAAAAAAGTTCAAAGACTAACAACAGTGTGGTAAATACCAGAGGGAAAGGTGAGTGAAGAAAGGAAAACTTGGGGTGGTGAACACACACTACAGTACACAGATGATGTACCAGTATTATAGAATTGTGGCCCTGAAACCTGTATAATTTTATTAACCAACTAGAGGCCCAGTGCACAAAATTTGTGCATGGGGCGGGGGGGGTGTCCTTCAGCCCAGCCTGCTCCTGATCCAATATGGCACACCTTGAGGGATGTCCGACTACCCATTTAGGCTTGATCCCTGTTGCTGGCTTGCAACTGTTCACCTGCCTGCCTTCCTGATTGCCCCTAACCGTTTCTGTCTGCCAGCCTGATCACCCTCTAACCACTCCCCTGCCAGCCTGTTTGCCCCTAACTGCCCTCCCCTCTGGGTCTGGGTCCCCTCCATCTGCCCTTCCCTGCAGGCCTGGTCACCCCCAACTTCTCCCCTCTGCCAGCCTGCTCACCCCTAATTGCCCTCCCTTGCAGGCCTGATCCCTCCCAACTGCTCTCTCCTGCTGGCTTTCTTGTGGTGGTCATCTTGTGTCCACATGGGGGCAGGATCTTTGACCACATGGGGCAGCCACCTTGTGTGTTGGAGGGATGGTCACTCTGCATATTACTCTTTTATTAGATAGGATAGAGGCCTGGTGAATGGGTGGGAGTCAGCTGGTTTGCTCTGAAGGGTGTCCTGGATCAGGGTGGGTTTTCCCTTGGGGTGTGGGGTGGCCTGGTCGAGGGGTCTGTGGTGGTTTTCAGGCCAGCCACGCCCCACAGCAACCCAAGTGGAGGCCCTAGTATCTGGATTTATTTATCTTCTACAATTGAAACTTCGTAGCCTGGAGAAGAGCTATGCCTTCTGCTCACTAGGCCATTGAACCTTTTTTGCCTTAAGTGGAGCTCTGGGCTGGCCAGGGTTTGCAGAAAGCTTGGCTTCCTCCATTGCCAGGGGCAACTCAAGACTCCCTCTTGCTCTCTCTGTGGCCAAAGCCATCTTCATCGGGTTAATTTGCATACTTGCTCTGATTGGCTGGTGGGCATAACTTATGGGTATAGTGGGGGTACGGTCAATTTGCATATCACTCTTTTATTAGATAGGACTAGAAGCCCAGTGCACAAAATTCATGCCTGGGGGGTGCCCAGCCTGCTCCCTTTCCAATCTGGGACCCCTTGAGGGATGTCGAATTGCTCATTTAGGCCCAATTCAGGTAGGATCCGGCCTAAACAGACAGTCAGACATCCCTCTCACAATTCAGGACTGCTGACTCGCAACTGCTCACCTGCCTTCCTTCCTAATTGCCTCTAACCACTTCTGCCTGCCAGCCTGATCACCCCCTATCCACTCCCCTGCCAGCTTGATTGATGTCTAACTGCTCCCCTGCCAGCCTGTTTACCCCTAACTGCCCTCCCCTGTGGGCCTGGTCACCCATAACTGCCCTCCCCTGCAAGCCTGGGTCCCCCCTCCCAACTGCCCTTCCCTGCAGGCTTGGTCACCCCCAACTTCTCCCCTCTGCTGGTCTGGTCCCTGCCAACTGCCTCACCTGCTGGCCATCTTGTGGTGGCCCACTTGTGTCCACATGGGGGCAGGATCTTTTGAGCACATGGGACCAGTCATCTCGTGTGTTGGAGTGATGGTCAATCTGTATATTACTCTTTTATTAGATAGGACAGAGGCCTGGTGCACAGATGGGGGCCAGCTGGTTTGCCCTGAAGGGTGTCCCGGATCAGGGTGAGTGTTCCCTTAGGGTGTGGGATGGCCTGGGCGAGGGACCTGTGATGGCTTGCAGGCTGGCTCCCTGGTGACCCAAGTGGAGGCCCCTGGTATCTGGGATTTATTTATCTTCTACAATTGAAAATTTGTAGCTGGAGCAAAGCCAAGCCTTCTGCTCACTGGGCCATTGAAACTTTGTTGCCTTAAGCGGAGGTCTGGGCCAGCCAGGGTTTGCAGAAAGCTTGGTTTCCTCCATCACCAGGGGCAACCCAAGCCTCCCTCCTGCTCTCTCTGAGGCCATAGTCATCTTGGTTGGGTTAAATTGCATACTCACTCTGATTGGCTGGTGGGTGTGGCTGGTGGGTGTAGGGGAGATACGGTCAATTTTCATATTATTCTTTTCTTTTCTTTTTTTTAGATAGGATGCCATCCCAATAAATTCAATAAATAAAAGAAGATGTGTTACATGTATAGATTGGAATACTACTCAGCCATAAAAAGGATGAAGTATTGCCGTTTGTGACAACATGGATAGACCTTGAAAGTATCACACGCTAAGTGAAATAAATCAGATGGAAAAGACAAGAACTGCATGATTTCACCATGTGTGGGATATAAAACAAAAAAGCAACACAGAACAAACAACACAAATAATGTCAGAGACACAGTAGTTACCATATGGGAAGGGCGGAGGATGAAGAGGCAAAGCGGGTAAAATATATGGCGACAGAAGGAGAACACATTTTGGGTGAAGCACTCACTGCAATGTCCAGATGATGAAGTGTAAAATTGTGTACCCCAAACCTCTATGATGTCATTAGCCAATGTCACCCCTATACATTTCATTTAAAAAAGCAATGCTTTCAAATAAAAACTCAAAATAAGTTCTCATACTAGTGTTCACTTTTAAAAATGGGATTTAAGACACTATTTAAGATAGCACCCCAATTTTGAAAAAAAATTAAAAAGAGAAAATTCACAAATACATGTATCCAGTAAAAGAACAGAAAGAACCACACCATTCTACTACTAATAAATAATATCTCATCTTCTAAATAACCTGCACATTTTTCAAACTCTCCAAAATGGGCATTACTTTTGAAATCAAAGAGAATCTATAAACATTGTGTGTACATGTAATCTGAAAAATAAAATATGTCCCAGTATCACCTCCAGCTGAAGTTGAATTTGAATATTGGGGAGATGGGCAAATGGCATTGAAACAGGGTGCTTCTACCATCCGTTTCGATGCCCATATTCTGGGCCCCAGATTGCTTTGACCTCCCCGTTAAATCCAAAGCTGAGATAAACAACAAATATTTCCTGGAACCTATTACATTATAGATTATTCCTTTATCTGAAAAAGCAGATTTAGCTGGGTAGTCTATGTTGTCATTGCCAAATGTGGCAATCCTACATGCAGAAGATCCCTACAGAATTCCTTTCCACCATTTTATTTTTTTAAATGTAAAAGCATCCCCTTCTTTTTAACTGCTCTCCCTAGAAGCATGGCCTTATTCAATCGCTCATCCGGAAGTCCTGTGCGGGGATGCGTGTTTCTGCCGGAATTGAATTCAGGAGCAGCCTCCTCCGCCTTCCTTGCCCCCATATCTCTTTCTCTCATTCCTTCCTTTGCTTTCCTTCTCTCTTTCACCCCAATTTCTCTACAATTGCTCTCCTTTACTCTTTTTTATAGCAAAGGTAGAAATTTATTGAAGAACAAGTAACAGTCTCCCACGTGGGGAGAGGGAAATAATCTTCTAGCACAGATTCTCACATGGGGAGGGGGAAAGAGTCCCTCCCGCTCTTCTTTACTTTTTAATGAATTACCAAAAAGAAAAGAAAACACAGAGAAATATCCTCTGTATTTTCTCCGGTGTATTACTAGTACAGACAGTCATCACAACTTTCCCATATACCCTGTTTCCCCGAAAATAAGTCAGTGTCTTATATTAATTTTTGCTCCCAAAGATGTGCTAGGTCTTATTTTCAGGGGGTGTCTTATTTTTCCATGAAGAAGAAAACGGTACATATTTACTGTTGAGCAAAAAAAAAAAAAAAAAAAAAAAGGAAATATATTTCCTGTCTACAGTATGGTAGTCATTGAGCTCCCTGATGGGCCGCAGCGCAGCCTGAACTGTTCAGGCAGGGCGAGGTCTCTTTACATCAGGAGTCAGACGCCTGATGGTCACTTCAAGGGTCTTCTATTCCGGGGAAGCCTTATGTTCGGGGGAAATCTTATTATCGGGGAGGTCTTATTTTTGGGGTCATGCCTGATATCACAGCAAGAGGCAAAACTGGAAGTAGGTCTTATTTTGGGGGATGTCTTCCTTTCCGGGAAACAGGGTGGCACAGATTCTCACATGGAGAGGGGGAAAGAGTCCCCCCTGATCTCCTTTACTTTTTAATGAATTACCAAAAAAGAAAAAAGAAAAAAAAAGGAAACAAAGAGAAATATCCTGTGTATTTTCTCCGGCGTATTACTAGTATAGACCATCATCACAACTTTCCCACATAGGCCTGTGAGAAGTGCCTCACCCTTTAGCCTCTTAACAGCAAGGCCCATCCCATCTCTCCTGTGTACCCCTGTACCCCTGTACCCCCCTTACCTAGGTCTCTGTATCTGTGGCCCCCGCTTTCTCTCCTCGTAGGAGCACAAACATTGCAGCTCTTCATTCTGCTCACGCTGCCCTGGGCTCTGCAGGGCAGGTCAGGCTCTGCTCCCGCCACCTGTGGAGAGCCTTCGGGAGCCACGTGCCCTCCCCCACCCACAGCTGACGCTCACTCAGCCTCGCTCGCTCCTCAGCTGCGCTCTTTGCTCTGGGAGGAAGGGGGGTGGCCGTATAGACATTGGGCAGCGACAATATACACTACCGGGATGCTCAGACCTCGGTGGGGAGTCCTACCTCCCGGACCCCTCTCTTAGGAGCTGACCCAGGAGGGGGAGTGGGCAGGACCCGGTCCTAGACCAGTATCTGAACTGGTGACTACTCCCGTCCCCGGTTGTGGGTTTCCAGGTTGTCTGAGGTTAGGTGGAGAGGAAGGGGGATCTCAATCCTGATCCACACGCTTGCCTGCCAAACCTTCCTTTTCCCCAGAACATCAAGATGGTCAATTCGACTGTGAAGAATTGGCTCCTTTATTTTCTGACCCGATGCTGACAAACTGTCCCTGAGGCAAATGGCATTTACCGGGCAGATTCATGGTGGGGGAGGGGACCGGAAGGGAAAAAGAGGTTGGTGAAGGTTTTACATCGTGATACCATACATACCATGCGGTAGAGGCAATATGAAACAAATCCAAATAGAAAAGCAGTCAGCACAAAATTAAATCGAATTCATGCTCTTCCCTCTCCCTCCCTCCCCCTCCCACACTCCCCATCCCCCCGCACACCCCACTTGGTGTATCCTCTGAAAATTGCTGGTGGCCAGAGGCAGAACACTGTAGAAAGATACCTTCTCCCAATGTCGAGCTGACCACCGTCTGGTTTGGAACATATCTAAAGTCCACTGATGGTGAGTTAGCACTGAGAGACCGAGAGACGGAACTATCTGGAGGCCGGAGGGAAGGGATGGGCAAGTAATGCACCACTGATATCAGTTTGCAGCAAGGATGGAAAGCACAAGGCCACTGAAACTGGTCTGACTCAGTGGATAGAGCGTCGGCCTGTGGACTGAAGGGTCCCAGGTTCAATTCCGGTCAAGGGCATGTACCTTGGTTGCGGGCACATCCCCAGTAGGGGGCGTGCAGGAGGCAGCTGATCGATGTCTCTCTCTCTCTCATGGATGTTTCTAACTCTCTATCCCTCTCCCTTCCTCTCTGTAAAAAATCAAAATATATTTTCTAAAAAAGAAAGGAAGGAAGGAAGGAAGGAAAAAAGGAAGGAAGGAAGGAAGGAAGGAAGGAAAAAAGGAAGGAAGGAAGGAAGGAAGGAAGGAAGAAAGGAAGGAAGAAAGAGCAGAGGCAACACCCACTCTGGACACAGCCTGTCGGGGAGCTGGGGGTCAGTGTGGAGAAGATGGGGCTCTATTATCAAATGTTGCTGCCTTTCCTTTTTCTTCATGTCACTCCAGTCTTCAACTGCTCGCTGTAAATGGGAAGATTATTCTAGTTGAATTTATTTATTTTTAAAGAAATATATATTTTTTGATTTTTTACAGAGAGGAAGGGGGAGGGATAGAGAGTTAGAAACATTGATGAGAGAGAAATATTGATCAGCTGCCTCTTGCACACCCCCCACTGGGGATGTGCCCGCAACCAAGGCACATGCCCTTGACCGGAATCAAACCTGGGACCTTTCAGTCTGCAGTCGGACACTCTATCCACTGAGCCAAACCGGTTAGGGCTTTAGTTGAATTTAATGGTTTCATGGGCTGGGTAGCTCTGAATGCTTTCCTGGCTCAGCATGCTGGGGTAAGCTTAGCGAGGCTGACGTACCACAGGAGCATGAGATGCAATCACTCATTTACTTATTTAATAACGAATCAGTTCATCAAATACTATTTGAGCGTCTACAGCGTTCCCGGTCTGTGCTGAGCCAGGAAATGCAGGGAGACGAGTGTAAAGCAGCGGCTACCACCAGGATGTCGCTGTGAGGTAGGATGAGCCCCACATGTTTAGGAGGTGACCAGACTTTCGTGTGAGAGGACCTCAGGGGACTGGCAGGAGCAAATGGAAGTGGGCTGGAAAGCAGTCAGGGGCCCAGAACAGGCCTTGTTTGATCTGATCTTGGATGATGGAGAGGCATGGACAGGTGTTTAGCAGGGGGAGAGTGACCCAGCGCATGGCATTAGAGAAAGATCATCCCTGTGGTACCACTAACTCCACGGAGGCCCAGCTGGGAGGCTGATACACAGAGGAACTAAATGAGTCAGAACCAAGCCCTAGTGGCGGGAATCGAGGGAAGGGCAAGTTCCAGAGGGTGTCTGGGTGTGGAGCTGAGCAGCTTAGAGAATGTACAAAGGAAAGGGCGGGGGGTGGGTGGGGGATAGATGATGTTCAAGTTTATGGGCTGAATGAGGAACAACCAAATATGCAGGAGAGAGGAGGTTTCCAGGGGGTTAGAGAAAAGACACTCAGCTCAGGCCAAATCCGAGAGGCCTGTGGGACTTCTACCAGGAGATGCCTTCGAGCTGTCTGCTGCTGGCTCTGAGGCTCGGGAGAGACGCCTTCGGGATGTATATTTGGGTGTCACGGCCCTGGGCTGTGGATCAGCACTACCCTGAATGCTGTTATTTCAGGGGCGCAAGAGAGTTGCCAGCGAAAGAGATTGTCGAGAATCAGCCAGGTGTAGTGGAACCTGCGGCCTGAATACCAGGAGACAAAGAAAAGAGCTTATCAAGGAGGAGGATGAGGAGGAAGAGGAGGAGGAGGAGGAGGAGGAGGAGGAGGAGGAGGAGGAGGGTGTGGCTAACTATGCCAATTCATAGCACATGCTTCTCTCTCCCTCTACCTTCCTGTCTGAAATCAATAAAGATACATTAAAACATATGATTCCTAAAAAAAAACAACTGAAAATCTGGGGCTGAGATGCAGACTCCCCCCACAGCAGACGAAAACTCCACAGATTGTGCTGTCTACCTGGTGCAGTGGCATTCAAGTCTGACTGCAAGGAGACTGTCGGCCGCCGGAGGCAGCACTCTGTACAGATAGGCCCCGGCACACAGTAGGCTGTTTGTAAGTATGAGTTGAAGATGGACGTGTCTAGCAGTGGAATCATGTGTCTAAGGAGGGCTACAGAGGAGCTCATGGGGCAGAGGTGGGCTGCCAGCAGGCAGGGGTTTGATAAAGGGGCTCCTTGCAATGGGTGGGGGACCAGGACCAAGAGGGGCCTTCTAACGTTTGGAGGACAAACATTGAGCGTGAGTAGTGTTTCCTTCCTTCCTTCCTTCCTTCCTTCCTTCCTTCCTTCCTTCCTT
>JAAGEH010000041.1:65076287-65122570 GCA_011751065.1 Lasiurus cinereus
CTCCCTCCCTCTTTCTTTTCTCTCTTTCTCTCTCTCTCTCTCTTTTTAAAAATATATTTTATTGATTTTTTACAGAGAGGAAGGGAGAAGTATAGAGAGTTAGAAACATCGATGAGAGGGAGACATTGATTAGCTGCCTTCTGCACGCCCCCTACTGGGGATGTGCCCCCAACCAGGATACATGCCCTTGACTGGAATTGAACCTGGGACCTTTCAGTCCGCAGGCCAACACTCTATCCACTGAGCCAAACCGTTTAAGTTTCCTTCCTTCCCTCCCTCCCTCCCTTCCTCTCTCCCTCCCTCCCTCCTTCCCTCCCTCCCTTCCTCCCTACCTCTTTCCCTCTCTCCCTCCCTTTTTTCATTATTGGTTTTTTCATTATTGGTTTAATTGTGTTTGTAAAAGAACACCATATGGGAAAAGCCAGATGGAAGAGATGCATAGGGGAAGGCATGGAAAAGGGTGTAGACATCCCATGCCCTCTCTGAGGACACCACTCTCCCCGAACCTCCACATGTTCACCAGCCTGGAAGCTCTCTGAACCCCATCCTTTTGGGTTTCCTTGGAGGCTTCAATACTCAGATTTGCTTTTAAATCCTGAGCCATTGATGTCTGATCCAACCTCCAGCCCCTCTTCTCCCCCCACGACTCCACTTATATATTTTTTAGTCATAAACCCCCACTTTGTTCAGTGTCCAAGGCCCCCCACAGGATCACAGCTCTGCCAAGAATTCCGCCTCTTTGTCTGAGGTATTGATATCCTGCCTTACCTTGTCAGTGCCTGAGTTCTCGGCCTGAATGATAGATGCTGTATGAGGGACCACCTTCTGAACCCTGGCCAGGGCCGGGACACGGCCGCTCACGCTCATTTTCTTAGGGTGCACTTGGGATGGGAATGCAAGTTCCCACCCGCTGCGCACTCCTCACACATGGTTCTTGCTTGAACTTGATTTCTGGCCCTTGACTTGTGAGCGGTTAGAATAATCGTGGCCGCACGACGGCTTATTATTTGTTGTTAAGACCTCATTTTCCTCTCATTAAAGATCTTCCTGGGAAAGAGGTTCATGACGCTAGTTCATATTCTTTATGGGAATTACTTGATAACTCTTTGATAAGATTTTTCTTGGCTTCTAATGAGTCGCAGTGGGTCTTCAGAACACGGAGAACTGGAGGGAATCTGTAAGGTTTGTTTGTTCCGTTATTTGCTTGTTCTAATTAAAGTCAGTCTTTGCGCAAATGTTGTAGTCGTTTTTAATTGTGTACACTTTGTGCCTTAGTTTATCTACATACAGTCCCTGGCTAGAGGTAATTTGTTTTTCCTTTTTTTAAAAAAGAGTTTTTATTGATTTTTTTAGAGAGAGGGGGAGAGGGGGACATCATCGCTGCCTCCTGCCTGCCCCCCATTGGGGATTGAGCCTGCCACCATGGCATGTGTCCGGACCGTGAAGTGAACCAGCAACCTTTCAATGTCCAGAAGATGCGCAACCAACTGAGCCACACAGCCAGGGACAGTAATTTATTTTCTCAAGAGAAGGAACAGGTGGCTGAAGCAACAGAGCTACACACTCTGCCACCCGCTCACCCTGCAGACTCGGCTTTTCTCACAGGCAAGGGAACTCGCAGCTGGCTCAGACCACGAGGCCTGGAACCTAGAACCAGTCCTTGCCCTCTAGTCCTAAGCCCCAAGAAAACTGGGGTAGACTTTATTTTATTTTTATTTTTTTAAATATATTTTAATGATTTTTTACAAAGAGGAAGGGAGAAGGATAGAGAGTTAGAAACATCGATGAGAGACACATCGATCAGCCACCTCCTGCACGCCCCCTACTGGGGATGTGCCCACAACCAAGGTACATGCCCTTGACCGGAATCGAACCTGGGACCTTTCAGTCTGCAGGCCAATGCTCTATCCACTGAGCCAAACCGGTTTCGGCAGGGGTAGACTTTAAGTAGCCAGGAGTCTACTGGAAAGCAGGTCTTTCCGCTCCCAGAAGTGAGCTAACCCCAGGCAAAGCCCCCCTGCCCCGCCTCCCGAAGCAGAATGATATTCTGGATATCACGGAGCTAGTCAATACTGAGTTATTAGAACCCTCGTGACTCAATGAACTAGACCATGACCACATGCATTGAGACCCTACATCATCTCTCACTCAAGGCACATCCAACTTTTGTCTCTCCAATGGGCCCAAGCAATAGTGTCCCAGGATGCTTTTTGCGCCTGAAAAACAGCTGTGAGTTCTACAGTTTGGGGTTCCTACTGCATTTCTTATTATCAAAGCAAGGTTCTTACCCACCCACCCATTCTCAGTCCAATCAGAGAGGCCATCTAGGGCCATAGTCAGAAAACTGCAGCTTGAGAGCCACATGCGGCTCTTTGGCCCCTTGAGTGTGGCTCTTCCACAAAATACAATGAACTGGGCTAGTCTATTTTGAAGAAGTGGCGTTAGAAGAAGTTTAAATTAAAAAAAAATTGGCTCTCCAAAGAAATGTCAATCATTGTTATTTGGCTCTGCTGACTAATGAGTTTGCCGACCACTGATCTAGGGATGATCGCCTACAAACCTTAATAATTCAGGCCTGGCCTCCCTGGAACAAGTGAGAATGTGGGAAAAATGTCTTCTGACTCTAATCCTGGATCCTTCCTACTTGCTGCTCTTCTAGAAAATTCCATAAGCAGCCCAAAGTCCTCTGAAGGGCTCCTCATGCGACGGGGTCCTGAAGGTTGTGGGGAAGCCATCTTGGGGCTGCAGGGGTATTTGCCTACCGAGTGGGCTCAGCAGAGGCATGTTACCAGGAAGCGGTATTTTAAGAACAAGGGGAGTCTGGGATTTTTCTCACTTGGGGCTAATTCAGAGGGTCACAATCATAGAGCCTTCTGAATCATGGGCTACGCAGGCCATCACATTGCTTTGAGTAGGCAGCTCTGGGTCCTATTTCCTGCTCTACCAGGTACCAACTCTGGGCCAGGAGCCTTTTTTTTTCTTTTCTTTTTCAGACCCTGACAACTTCATCCAGCAATGAAATGGAAGTCATCAATGCACCTCGAGGAGTTAATGTGAGAATTAAATATGGTCTTTGCTATAAAATATCCAAGTGGAATTCGGTACAGGGTAAGTCCTCAATATGCAATCAAACCTGTTGACTACAACAGAGGAAACTTAGGGCAGGTTACTGGGTTCTCTTGATCCTCCTCTCTGGATGGGAAAGACTCCAAGGGAGGCAATATAACCAGGGGCATGGCCTAGTTAGTTCCGGGAAAATTCATAACAAAACTTATTTTTATTTTTTTTAAAATATATTTTGTTGATTTTTTACAGAGAGGAAAGGAGAGGGATAGAGAGCCAGAAACATCGATGAGAGAGAGACATCGATAACCCACCTCCTGCACGCCCCCTACTGGGGATGCCCTTGACCGGAATCGAACCTGGGACCTTTCAGTCTCCAGGCCGACGCTCTATCCACTGAGCCAAACCAGTTTCGGCAAAACTTATTTTTCTCATAAGCTTCAGCAGAGCTAAGAGGAATAATTGTCCCGAAGTTTGGACAAAAACAAGCCTGAATGCAGGTTCCATCTGTCTCGCAGACAAGTCGAGTATGCTTACCACACACACCCCTCTCACATATGTGCACACGGATGCATGGGACATACCCATATGCACATGCATAAAAAGGTACAAGTACACACATATATTCACATGCGACGTTCCCCTCTAAGCCAAGCCACTGCCTCTGATCTCTGTGCCACTGTCTTCAGCTCCCGAGCTGTGGCAAAGCAGGAGAAACGGATGGGTCAAGCTTTGCTGAATTCTAAGTCACCAGAATCACTCGGATGACCCGCCGCATTCCTTTACAAGATATTTTTAGGCCTTTTTTCAGGGGTTGGGAAATCATGTTTCACCAGGAATAAATCGAATGCAACCCCCAAGGACCAGAGCTCAATTTCAAACTCAGAACTCAGGGGGGTCAGCGTGGGCCGCGCCACGGAGAATCACGAACTCCCTTCCCTCGGTGGAGCAAGACTCAAAACTCTGGAAGGAAGAGAGGAGGCAGAGAGGCACAGCAGTTTCTAATATTTTTCCTCTGGACTTCTCTTAATTAGTGTTGACGAGCTTAACGAAGCAATTAAGGGGCTTATTTGCTTTTTTAAATCACATGTGAAACTTAAGAAACCTTGAAATAGAAGAAATATTTGTCCCCAATATCTTACCCCACAAGGGAGATCGGGTTGAATGGTCTCCAACCGCTAGCAAGTGAGAACAACCGGGCTGCTCTCCGAACGGGGCCCAAGCAAAACAGGAATCGCAGTAGCCAGCTCTGCAGAGAACTACCCTGTTGCTTCCACATCTTCCCACCACTACCACGAAGAACAGCAACAATTCGTCTTTAATAATAATTAGCTTTCACGACAACGTGCGGAAGGCTATCGACCATTTCTGGCTCCCTTAGATGCTTGCCATTCTGTTGCACACGTTTCATATATTATTTCGATCTACATCTACCCCCTCCCCCATTTATGGCTGGAGGGAGAAATAGGGGTGCAGAGAGGTTAACTGGCCTGCCCAGGTCCCCACACCTGTCAGAGTCTTGAATGTAATCGTTTTGGGGGACATTTATTACCAGCTCTTGGGATGATGCTGAACCAGGAGAATGGTGGCCCAAGTACACCGAAGATGACTAACTATTTATATTTGTATATGGTGATTGCACTTTTATGTATATAAATAGCACTTGTAGATGAAAAGTTGTTTTTAAGTTTTGGATAATTATATAATCAAGTTATCCATATCATAACCTAACGTACTTTATACTATTGTATATGATATGTTAATCATTTCATCATTGTAGCATTTCATATTTTAAATGACTTTTTAAAATAAAATTATATATAGCTATATATAATTTATGTAAGCAGATTAATAACTAATATGTATAAATATAATAAATAGATAAAACATGAAAAAGAAAAAAGAAAAAAAGAAAAAAAAATGGTGGCGGAATAGACAGACGTGTTCTGAGCCTTGTCCTGTAGCAGACAGAAAGAACAGCTGAGGGTCGCACTGGGAATGTTTGTTGGTGAGTTTGGGGACAGCTAGACTCCAGGAAAAGGTGGGGGACTGCTGGATGGGGCTCCCCTGACCAGGCAGTCCCCACTGCTGCTGGGTTCCCTCCCGGAGTCACGTGGGAGGTCAGATGTGGAGACCATGTGATCTTAAAGGGGAAAGTGGAAGTTATCGGAAGCCTGAAAATCTACAACTACGGCACCCACCGAACAGCTGTGAAGCCCAGAACACCTGTCCCCAATTGGCGTAAACACGCGGATTCAGAGGAGCTCTACACTCCACTACGGAAAGGTCAGATTTCTCCTGGGATAAGATGAGGTTTCTGGTCCTGGCAGGAGCTGGAGGACTCAATGGTCAAAACCTAAAATCATTTCCCCTAAGAACAGGAACAAGACAGGGATGTCCACTCTCACCACTCCTGTTCGACATATTACTGGAAGTATTAGCCATTGCAATTAGACAAGAAGAAGAAATAAAAGGCATCCAAGTTGGAAAAGAAGAAGTAAAACTGCCCTTATTTGCAGATGACATGAAAAATCCGATGTTTGATATGATTTCTATCTTCTTGAATTTGACTCCATCAAAAAACTAAGACTTAATAAATGAATTCTGCAATGTAGCAGGATACAAAATTAATGCCAAGAAATCTATGGCATTTTTATACACCAATAGTGAACTTATATAAAGAGAGACTAAAAAAGCAATCCCATTTACTATTGGACCAAA
Organism: Lasiurus cinereus; assembly: GCA_011751065.1. NCBI lineage: Eukaryota > Metazoa > Chordata > Mammalia > Chiroptera > Vespertilionidae > Lasiurus > Lasiurus cinereus. The sequence goes on from JAAGEH010000041.1 coordinate 65,082,072, forward strand.
AATTAAGATACCCAGGAATAAACCTAACTAAGGAGGTAAAAGACCTTTACGCAGAAAACTACAGGACACTGAACAAAGAGATAGAGGAAGATGTAAACAGATGGAAGAGCATACCATGCTCATGAATTGGGAGAATCAACATCATTAAAATGTCCATACTTCCCAAAGCAATCTATAGATTCAATTAACTCCCCATTGAAATACCAACGACATATTTCACAGACTTAGAAAGAACTCTTCAAAAATTCATCTGGAATAAAAAAAAAAGACACCAAATAGCCACAGCAATCCTGAGAAAGAAGAATAAAGTAGGTGGGATCTCAATACCAGATTTAAAGGTATATTACAAAGCCACTGTTCTCAGAATAGCTTGGTACTGGTACAAGAACCAATGGAATAGAATAGAGAACCCAGATATCGACCCAAACCACTATGCTCAATTAATATTTGACAAAGGAGGCATGAACATACAGTGGAGTCAAAACAGTCTCTTCTATAAATGGTGTCGGGAGCCGAAACCGGTTTGGCTCAGTGGATAGAGCGTCGGCCTTCGGACTGAAAGGTCCCAGGTTTGATTCCGGTCAAGGGCATGTACCTGGGTTGCGGGCATATCCCCAGTAGGGGACGTGCAAGAGGTGGCTGATTGATGTCTCTCTCTCATATCGATGTTTCTAATTCTCTATCCCTCTCCTTTCCTCTCTGTAAAAAATCAATAAAATATATTTTAAAAAAATGGTGTCGAGAAAATTGGACAGATAAATGCAAAAAATGAAACTAGACTACCAACTTCCACCATACACAAAAATAAACTCAAAATGGATACAGGACTTAAACATAAGACGGGAAACCATAAAAATACTAGAGGAATCCACAGGCAGCAAAATCTCAGACATATGCAGAAGGAACTTCTTCACTGATACAATACTGCTTCTAGGGCAATGGAAGCTAAAGAGAAAAAACAAAAACAAATGGGACTACATCGAAATAAAAAGCTTTTTCACAGCCAAAGAAACCATCAACAAAACAACAAGAAAGCCCACTCACTGTATGGAGAACATATTTGCAAATGTTATCACTGATTAATGTCTAATCTCCAACATCTACAGGCAACTTGTACAACTTAATAAAAGGAAGATAAATGACCCAATAAAAAAAATGGGCAACGGACCTAAATAGAATCTTTTCAAAAGAAGACAGAAGGAAGGCCAAGAGACACATGAAAACATGCTCAAAGTCACTAATTATCCGAGAGATGCAAATCAAAACGACAATGAATCTCACACCTGTCAGAATGGCCATCATCAACAAATCAACAAACAACAAGTGCTGGCGAGGATGCAGAGAAAAAGGAACCCTTGTGCACTGCTGGTGGGAATGCAGACTGGTGCAGCCACTGTGGAGAACAGTATGGCGTTTCCTCAAAAAACTAAAAATGGCACTCCCATTTGACCGAGTGATCCTTCTCCTAGGAATACATCCCAAGAAACTAGCAACACCAATCAGAAAGGATTTATGCACCCCTATGTTCATAGCAGCACAATTTACAATAGCCACAATTTGGTAACAGCCTGGGTGCCCGTCAGCAGATGACTGGATCAGAAAACTATTGTACACAATGGTACATCTACGCTAGGCTGCCATAAGAAAGAAGGAATTCTTACCATTTGTAGCAACCTGGATGGAACTGGAGAGCATTATGCTAAGTGAAATAAGCCAGTCAATGAAAGAAAAATGCCACATGATCTCACTCATTTATGGATAATAAAAAACATTATAAACTGGTGACCAAAAAGATAGATACAGAGGCAGTAAAGCATCAAACAGACTGTCAGATTATAGCCGGAAGGTTAGGGAGAGGTGAGGTAGATAATAGATATAAGCATAACCAATGGATGCAAGACACTGGGGAGTGAGAAAGCATGTATGGGAGTGGGGTGGAGGGGCAATGGGAAGATATGTACACATGTAATACATTAATAAACAAATAGATAAAACATGATATATGATCTATGACATATACATGATACAGATTTGTAATATGTAAGTCATAATATATGATATAGAAAACATAATGCATAATACATAATATATGCAATATATTATATTTATTTTAAAATATTTTATTGATTTCAGAGAGGAAGGGAGAGGGAGAAAGTGATAGAAACATCAATGATGAGAGAGAATCATTGCTTGCATGCCCCTTACTGGGGATCTAGTGGGCAACCCTGGCCTGTGCCCTTGACTGGAAACGAACCCAGGACCCTTCAAGTCTGCAGGCCAATGTCCTATCCACTGAGACCAAACCAGCTGGGGAACTATGTCTATATTATAAAACATACAATGTGTGGAGATTATATCTTTACTAATTATATCTAATTGTTTATACAATGGTCATATAATTGGATAAAGAGCAGGTTAATTATTAAATTAGTTATTTTAATAAGTATATACATAGAGGGTAATATCCTAGATTAGCTAATAAAATAATAAATGTATTCAATTACTAAATAATGAGATTAAAACATTCTGGCTGATTCCAAATCATAAGGTCTTTGTACGCAGTTAGAGAAGTTGGTGGAGAACAGAAAGCGATGAAATAAAGGAAGAAAAGGGAAATTGCACTTCAGTTCTTGCCCGGTCCTTGCTGTAAGGAAGGACAGCGTGGCATTTGTTCAGTTCCACTGAGACAGTAGAGAAGACGAAGGGGGACACCCTGAGGCCAGTTCCACCGTTCCGTCCAGCTCGAGTGGCTTCCGAGTGCTGCCCCTCAGGGTACCAGGAAGGGGCAATGACCCTGGGTGGTGTCTCCTTGGCCCAGCTCCAGGTGCTGGCACGCACAGGCTGGTGGCCAAGTCCCTCCAAGTGTGACATCCTTGTGACCAGTGTCACTCCCTTGGAGCCAGTCTGTTTTTCTCACCTCTGGGATTTCAGCCTAAGTACTTGGCATTGGAAAGACTGGCAGCCCCGAGGCGGATGGGGAGGATGGGCCAGATGGGCACTGACTCCACAGTGCCAACGGGGAGAGAGAAACATGTGAGCCCAGGGAGATTTCTGAACTATTTACCGAACAGGGGGGATTTGTTTATTGTCTAAATATCTCCCTAAAGAGTCCATTTATGAGCTCCATTTACCACTTCAAACAGGCGAGCTGGCAAAGATAGGGCACTGAAGATAAGATGATGACTAATTAATGCTCTCGCAACAGGTTTCAACACCCAGATCTACAACTACTTATATTTTTTTTTCCTCCTAACCGCCAACATCTTCAAACAGAAACATGCTTTTAAGTATTTGTGTTAATACAGCTAATAGTTTTATCTTGTTCCTGGCACTATTTCCCCTTTCTGGAGAGGGTTATAAATGGGGCATTCCACTTGGCAAGGATCTTGTCCGTGGCATTAGAGAGACGGTTCTATACTTACTGTAGCAAAACAGCGCATAGCTGGCATATTTCCCCCCAAAACTCTCCTCACATTGACACCGCCATGTGCATACTTTTCACTTGACTTCACTCTGAAAATTGCCTGTTCCTCTGATACATACCAGAGTCTTGGCTGCTTGGACATTTGGGGAGGGGTGGAGCGGGGGGGGAGGCGTTGGGGGCGGGAGAGGAGTGGTGGAGAGCAAAACATGAACGAGTATTCTTCCCAGTTCTGATCCCCGGCAGTTAAAACTCGCCCAGAGTGCAGCCATTCGTAAGAATGATTTAAGGTGCTTCCTTTAAGTTCAATTTCAATGCTGAGATCTTGGGATTCTCTGACAAGAGGAACAATCCCAGCCGTAACTAACACGGGGCTATTGATAATCCCGTTGTTTTCTTTAGGTGGAGAGAGGCAACTTGTCCGAGTTCGTGTAAATAGATAGGAAAAGAGACACCCATGCCAGATCTTGGCCCTTTTTTTTTTGGTTGTTGTTTTGTTTTTGGTAAGAAAACTCCAGCAGGAGGTTTAAAGACACACATGACAACATCGTAATTGAGAATCCGAGCTAAAGCCCTTTCAAGTGTTCTGCTGCCAACATGTTAAAGAAATGTCAGACAACTTGGATGAGGTTAAGATGCTAGAAAACAGTGTCTCTGGGAGTTCAAGAATTTTCATTGTTGTGAGACAAAGGAGGCAGGGAAGTATGTTAGTGAATCTTAACCACTCCATCTCCAAGACACCCCCGTGGCCATCAGAGGCTGATCTTCCCTTTTCCACCGGGTCTACAAAAGCCCTAAACAAAGCCCCCCACTCTGAACCCTCCCCCAAATTTGGACAACAGGCTCTGCTCTTTCCATCCACAGCCTCTCGATGACTAGCAAAGAATGTCTCTAAATGAGACTTTTGGGGGGCTGAAAGAGAGAGCCCTCACTGGAGAACTGGATCGACACCCTCCATTGGCATCAGGTATGCTAAGCTAAAGCCCCATTCCACTGTCAAGGAAAACTGACTTGCCCATCCTCTCTGAAATGGCCCGTTTCGCTCATCTCCTTGGGAACGAGACGAGAGGACAGGTCATGGGTGAACATTGGCCCATAACACTATGCATGACGGGCAATTTGGTGCCCAATGACCCTCCATAGGTCCACATGCGAGGATTCACCACCACAAACATATTCAACACTTGAGAAGTCCCGTTGTGGGTAAAATACAGTCACATTAGTGGTGGACTGTGTGTGCTGTTGCGTTGCTTTTGTCTCGTTCTTGTTTGCAAAGTATTATTGGAAAACCCTTGACCAAGTTCAGCAACGGTTTTGACTGGTGGCTTGGATATTTTGATCTAAAATCTTTCGGGGATCAATGCTTCACAGACTGGGGGAGCCAGCTTTTCTGGTTTTGTTTGAATCATCCTTTTAGCCATAGAATGAAGGGGTGCACACCGGCTAGTTTTACAGAATGCCTTATCCATAATGTAAGCATCTAATGAAGCTGAAATAGGAATATTATTTCTTATGCTGAGACCGGTTTGGCTCAGTGGAGAGAGCGTCGGTCTGCGGACTGAAAGGTCTCAGGTTCAATTCCGGTAAAGGGCATGTACCTTGGTTTCGGGCACATCACCAGTAGGGGCGTGCAGGAGGCGGCTGATGGATGTCTCTCTCTCATTGATGTTTCTAGCTCTCTGTAAAAAAATCAATAAAATATATTTAAAAAAAGAATATTATTTCTTATGGGCTTAAAAGAATACAGATAATGTGTTTGATAGGGGTTTTAAAATTATTAGTGGGTTAGAGATAAAGAAAGATTTAGGGAAAATACCACTGCCCCCCCCCCCCCCCAGCTCCTCACACACAGACCAATACAACACATTTCTAAAGGCCTACTTGGTTGTCTATGTTGTGTTTAAACATCTAAATTGCAGTTTCAGCCAAGGCCGGTTTGGCTCAGTGGATAGAGCGTCAGCCTGCAGACTGGAGGGTCCCAAGTTCGATTCCGGTCAAGGGCATGTATCCTGGTTGTGGGCACGTCTCCAGTAGGGGGCGTGCAGGAGGCAGCTGATCGATGTTTCTCTCTCATTGATGTTTCTAACTCTCTATCCCTCTCCCTTCCTCTCTGTAAAAAATCAATAAAAATATATTTAAAAAAAATAAATTGCAGTTTCAGTTTCCTAGTCACACCAACCACTTTCAAATGCTCCACGGCCACATGTGGCCAGTGGCTACTGTATGGGACAAGGCTGATTCTGAAACACGTCCAACGTCTCAGAGTTCTCTTGGGCAGCGCTGCCTTCGAACCTGGTTCAAAGCTTGCTCCCAGCTTCCTCCTTGTAACCCCGGCCAGGGAAGCTGGCCTCCAATAATTCCAAGCCGCAAGGTCTTCTACAAAGGCCCAGAGCCCTGGGGCTGTGTCTGCTCTTTCCCAACCTCCGAATGCTCATTTGGAATCGAGCTGTCCTCCCAGGCCTGGAGATGGGGATTTTATTTCCCGAAGAAGCCCTTTCTGGTCTTTCCAAGGAGAACTCTGCCTCTGCTGAGGCCCAGACCACACACTGGACCTCACAGACAGCTCACTGCCGTTTGCTTCAGGCTGCAGTCTCCCCGGGACCTGGGAACCCCATTGCCAGGAGAGGGGGGGCAAGGGCGTGGGTTCTTGTTTCATATTTCCTGACTTCTGATTTGTGTGTTTTATTTGATTTTTTTTAATATAGATTTTTATTGCTTTCAGAGAGGAAGGGAGAGGGAGAGAGAGAAGCATCAATGATGAGAGAAAATCATTGATCTACGGCCTCCTCCTGCATTTCCCACACTGGGGATCAAGCCTGCCACCCAGGCCTGTGCCCTGACTGGGAATCCAACCGTGACCTCCTGGTTCCTAGATGGTTATTCCACCACTGAGCCACACCAGCCAGGCTTGATTTTAACTTAAGATTGGAAGTCAGAAAAGAGGAGGTAAAAGAATGAAGAGAGGGCCGAAACCGGTGTGGCTCAGTGGATAGAGCGTCGGCCTGCGGACTGAAAGGTCCCAGGTTCGATTCCGGTCAAGGGCATGTATCTTGGTGGCTGTCATATCCCCGGTGGGGGGCGTGCAGGAGGCAGCTGATCGATGTCTCTCTCTCTCATCGATGTTTCTAACTCTCTATCCCTCTCCCTTCCTCTCTGTAAAAAAAATCAATAAAGTATATATTTAATAATAATAAAAAAAAAGAATGAAGAGAGGGACAGGTACATGTGGTGACCAAGTCTGATGAGGAAGGGCAGAAGTTATGGTCGTTAACAGTATGGAAATACGTTCCTGTTTACCATAGACAGGAAGAAGAGTGCTCACTGCCCTCTATACAGCAGAGGAGAATCCTATAACTAAAGGCCAGAGTTGCCACTTGGCTGTATGGATCAGAGCGAGGTAACGATCCTCTGGAAACTGCAGTGGTTTTCATTAAAGACTAGCAAGAGGAACACAGCACAGCAGGTCGTGAATATCACTTTGGAGATACTGTATGTAAACGTGCCTCTTAAAAAAAGGAGAGAGAGGAGCCTCATACGACTGTGAGAGCTTCCAGCAAAGAAGGGTGTGGATTAGGGAGAAACATATGTTTCCCTGGCCCCTCACAGACCTGCTTTCTTCTGACAAAGCCCAGCCGACTGATAAAGTTCCAGTAGGCTCTCTGTGAGTTATCCACGGGGTTCTTTTTATCTCCCAGAAATATTTATGTATCTATACGTATCTATAATATTTTTTTTTTTTGTATTCCACCCTGGTTGGGATGCCGTGATGGCTATTGCATGTTTACTTTGCAGACATTCCTTCTCCCTTTGAAGAAATCCCGGGCAGAAAGAGAAAAAAAAAAACGCTGACAAGTGTGCAAAGCCATGATTTACAGGAACAATTTCTGAAAAGCAAGTGGACAAATCCGAATTCATCATCAAATGATATTTCTGAAGCACCCTCGAGGGCCTGGCCTCACGCCCGGTGACTCAGTGCCTGGAGAGGCTGCGAGGTTTTGAAAGGAAAATGGACTCTCTCGTTGGCTCCTGAGAAGCAGCAAGTCCCATTACTTAGGCTTCCTTACAACTATTTCGAAATGAGTATCAAGAGTGGATGTGCTTGAGCAAAAAATGCAATACAATTAGCAGCCCCGATGCTATTCAGTGCCACTCAAATTCCAGCTTGAAGTAGATATTAACACGGAAAAGGCCAAGTCAAAAATCACGGCAGGAATTAGAAGAATTTGTACATCTCAGTAAATCGCAAGGCAAGGGAAATCTACCCCGTGAGAAAGTTATTCTGAGCCGGAGGAAAGGTAAGTTTTGGAAGAGGAGATGGGGCCACCTCGCAGGGATGCCGTGCACATCTGACATCTGATTATCTGTGACTGGCCCTCGCCTGTGGTCCTCACCCAGAAGGTTCTCGAATGGTCCAGGGAAAAGAATGCAGCCTGTGGATTCCGAAGGCTCGTGGGCCAGGCTCAGCCCCACCACGTATTTGGCTGTGTGACTTGGATCGCCTTGCGGAAGATTTATGGGCCTTAGTTTCTTCACATGTAAAATAGAGATAGCCCTGCCAACTGCATGGAACTGTTTAGACTTTAGAAGATTAAATAAGATACAACGGACCAGTGCCCTGAACATAGTATTTGCCTCCAAAAGAGCATCGTTTTTCCAGTTGTCGGACTGATTTGGCAACCGGCGACTTTTATAATCCACGTTCAGTGTAATTCTTGCCCGTATCTCCTCCAAGGAAATTTCACTTTCCCCTCACCTTATCATTCCCACATCTGAGGGAATGAGATCGTGTTTTCACATGATGGTGTTGAAAAACAGTAGAGTCCATGCCCGCAGAGGTTAGCTGACTTTAAATACACATATCCCGTTATTGATTTGTATTGCTCATTCATTCACTGGTTCATTCATTCACATCATCCCCAACCCTTCCATGTAGAATGGTCCCTTGACCCGCTAGAAGCTTATTCATAAGATGAAATCGATGCTTTTATTAGAGATGGCAGATCTTTGTAGGCAGAGGGAAAAAGAATACTGAATTATTTTAAGCAGTCACTTTGAAAATGGCTCTTGAACACGGAAGAACTGGGCTTGTGCAAGCAAATTATATTCTAAAGTTTGACTTGCCAGGTTATTTATGACGGCGTGGAGTCTCCCTCCTGTGGCTAGGGTCAAAGAAAATGGGGACACAGGTGCCTGCCTATTTGCACAGACATTAAAGAGTGTTGTCAAATGAGCTGAGGCCTTTTAAGTTACTGTCTTTTCCTTTATAATAATAATCTCTTCCATTTTACAAGGTCTATATTATTTTTAGGTAGGAAAACACTGTAGAGTTCATGTTTTATTGTTCCTCGCAGTTACATAAATTATATTTGGCCAAAACAAATGTAATTCCTACTGTGTGAACTGGGAATCCAAAATGTTGATTTTCCTCAAGTTATAAACAATGTGAAGATCTGTTATGCTGGGTCACAATTTTCCAGAGCAGAGAAAAATATATAACTCAGTTTTAATAACAGAGCTGCATATATCATTAAAGTTTCCCGCTCCACACAGAATGTATTATATTACTCTGCCCAGCGAGAGACATCCTTTGTATAGACCACAATAGGATTCTAAAATACTATTTGATTGAATGGAAAACGTCTTAGCCATTTTATTTTTTTAATGTCATGCTTTAATGCTCATGGAAATTCTGCTTTGCCTTTGCTAGTGAATATTAAATTTCTTCTCACTACATTTGAATACCATGAATTTTGTAAACAATAAGATCTGGGGACTACCATCATGATCCCTTTCCCACTATTAAGGAATCTTCATATTTTTAGCATCATAGAGGCAGATGTCTGCTCCTTTGAAACACCACTGAACTTTATTCACCTACGTATTATATCCACTTCCAGTTGCATTATAGCAATTCACCTATAAGCGCATCTACTTAAGTAGGCTTGTAAGTCAACAAAACAGGGCCCAGATCACATGATCTTTGTGTTCTTGGACCCTGGTCCAATGTTTCGCATCCAGTTGGAGCTCTAAAAATGTTAAATGAAGAAAAAAATGCTAAAGATACCAACACCGAATTATAAATTTGACGTAAACACCCACCTGTCGTGCTCATCATTGAAAATTCAGGAGATCTAGAAATGTAACTGCTTTTTACAACATTGAGGGAAAGATTATTTTTGTTTTAAAATATCATAGATGGCATTAGCTAGTCTAGCTTCCTTATTTCACACGGGGAGATGTGGGGACCTGAAAAAAAAGAGTCTTTGCTTTTGCTAATATCACAAAACTGGAGGCAAAACTGATCTTAATTATGTTCCTCATGTTGTTTGTCTGATACAAAAGTAATACGAGTTAATTATCAACATGTTGACAAGTTCAGGAGTACATAAAGGAGCTAAAAATCTTGTGAAAAGATACACAACACTAAAAGCCAGAGAAATGCAAATTAAATCACTAGGACATACCACCTGACATTCATTAGCTTGGCTCACGTAAAACAAATAACAGAAAAGAGGTGTTGGTTAAAGACGTGGAGTTATGGGGACTCCTGTGCATTGTGGGCAGGGTTGTAAAATGACAACTACTATGAAAAACACTACGGTGGTTCTTATATTTTAAAATTATGTTTTAATAAAACTCTGGTGTGGCGAGCGGGCCCAGCCATGGCATCCTCAGCCCCAGGGCGCCTTATGTGCCGCTGCACCAGCTCAGCCAGGTTCAGTGACCCTGAGCGGGGGCGGTGAAGGATTGAGAAAAGACAGACAAGAGAATAAAGCTGGGTCTGGGTGGGACCCTGCTTCTCTGCTGGAGAGACAACGCCATGGACTACAAGCCGTGTCTGTATTTTATAGCAGATGCCATGAGGCAAAGTAAGGGCGGGTCAAGATCTTTACAACACTCTCCTGGGTTTTAATCCTACTCAACTACTTGCACCTGATCAAGCTTCGTTTACTTGCAGCCTCCATCAAGCAGGCACGTGGGGTCACGTGTTCTGACCATAGGTTCAAGCTCACAACCACAGCTGTTGGCTATCATTGTGCGTGGCCACGAGAGGACTGTGCCCTCTAATTAGTCGGAGGCTTGAACCTGTCAGAACACTGTAGCCACTCTCCACCCTCTGAGGTGAGGGGGCAGGGGTGGGCTAGAAGGGGTCAATAGTGGGAAAAGGAAGTCATATGTAATACTTTCAACCAAAAAATTAAAAAAAAATCTTTCAGTGCTATTTCTTGAAAAATCCTGTGGGAGTTTTGCACAAGGCTAGACAAATTATTACACACTTGTATAAAGAAGTGTACAGTTTTTAAAAAATATATATTTTATTGATTTTTCACAGAGAGGAAGGGAAAGGGATAGAAAGCCAGAACATTGATGAGAGAGAGACATGGATCAGCCGCCTCCTGCACACCTCTCACTGGGAATGTGCCTGCAACCAATGTACATGCCATTGACCGGAATTGAACCTGGGACCTTGCAGTCTCCAGGCTGACACTCTATCCACTGAGCCAAACCAGCCTCAGCAAGAAGTGTACAAAATTTTTTTTGGTATAAAGTCTACTCATGAAGTTTGGAATAACTCTTGTAACAACATCAATGGCTCTCATAATGATCAATAAAACTGTATCTGCCAGAAGACATTCGTTTAGTTCACACGGCAGCCTTCTAGGACATGTGCTCTTGTTATGGTCATTTTACAGAGAATCCATCCGGGGCCTGGAGCATTTACATAACTGGCTATGACCACTTAGCGGTGCTGAGGAAACCAGGCTCTGACCACACTCAGCATGTCTTCCGAACCCTGGGCCTCTCTCTCTGTTGCCTCTCAAGGTCACTAAGCTGTTTCACAATCTTTCTAAGGTTAACTTTCCCTTCGGAGGACTTTGCTAGAGTTGCCTTTATGTTTCTAAGTTATATATATATATTTTCAAATTTTTGTTTATTTTATTGATTTTTTACAAAGAGGAAGGGAGAGGGATAGAGAGTTAGAAACATCGATCAGCCGCCTCCTGCACGCCCACTACTGGAGATGTGCCCGCAACCAAGGTACATGCCCTTGACCGGAATCAAATCTGGGACCCTTCAGTCCGCAAGCCGACACTATCCACTGAGCTAAACCAGTTCTGGCTCTAAGATATTTTTAATTTTTGTTCTCAACATTTTGGATTTTGCAGTCTTTTTGCTGGTTTTGGATGGCTCTAACATTTTTCATTATATTTTCTTATCTCTAGCATCTAAACATTTTATTAAAATCTTACTAATACCGCCGAAACTGGTTTGGCTCAGTGGATAGAGCATCGGTCTGCGGACTGAGAGGTCCCAGGTTTGATTCCGGTCAAGGGCATGTACATTGATTGTGGGCACATCCCCAGTGGGGGGCATGCAGGAGGCAGCTGATCGATCTCTCTCTCTCATCCATGTTTCTAACTCTCTATCCTTCTCCCTTCCTCTCTGTAAAAAATCAATAAAATATTTTTTTAAAAAATCTTACTAATACCAAGAGGCGCCCTCGAATTTTCTTCGCTTCTCTAGTTGTGAAATTATGTCTTGTTGCAAATAACAATAATCTATTTATTCTGTTCCATTTCTTTAGTAATAGCCATGAGTTCTATATCCATTAGGATCATAAAGGCACAGAGCATGTATGGGTGTTTTGTCCCAAAATATAATAGGTAACCATTGGGCTATCACTATTAGGTTAGAACAGTATTAATCATGCTTTATGTGTTTATAATATTTTCTTCAATTAAAAATAAAGTTAATTTTATTCAAAATTATTTGGCATTTATTGAGATGATACAATATGAATCCCTCCCACCTTCTATTTGTCTTATGTAAAAAAAATTATGACAATTACATTTTCTTGACAGTTATTATATCCTAATCACCATTTAAAACAATTTACATTCAATTGTTTATTTAACTTCCTTTTAAAAAAGCCTATGGAATAGGCACTGGATTTTTTTCCTTCTTTTTTTTCTTTTTCTATTCACAGATGAGGAAACTGAAGCACAGAGTAGTCAGTCATCTGCACAATGTCATATAACTGGTTAGTGGCAAAGCAGAGATTCAAGTCCAGCCTGACCTGCCTGATCCTTCGCTTCAGCTAATGATCTTAAACACTCAGCGAGGCCTCAGGGCATCCATAGAGAAGGCTGGAGCAAGAAGACCGAGAGAGAAGTTTACTCTATACATACACACAAGAACTGGATGGTTCTAGAATATATTTTCGAAATCATATTTGAAATATGCTTTTATATAGCAAGGGTGAGCTCAGGTGCGCACCCACCCGCTTTCCTGTCTTTTCATAATGTTTCCCCGAAAGTAAGACATCCCCTGAAAATAACTCCTACTTCCAGTGTTTCCAGTGTTGCCTCTCGCTGTCATAGAAGGCATCCCCCCCAAAAAATAAGACCTCCCCGATAATAAGGCCTCCCTGGAACATAAGGCCTCCCCGGAATATAAGGCCCCCGAAGCTACCATAAGGCCTCTGACTCATGATTTAAAGAGACCTCGCCCTGCCTGAACAGCTCCGGCTGCGCTGCGGCCCATCTGTGAGCTGGTTTGTGATGACACCGACTACCGTACTGTAGACAGGTAATCAATTTATTTTCTTTTTTTGCTCAATAATAAATGTGTACCGTCTTCTTCTTCATGGAAAAAATCCCCTGAAAATAAGGCCTAGAGCATCTTTGGGAGCAAAAATTAATATAAGACACTGCCTTATTTTCGGGGAAACCAGATAAATAAGACAGGAAAAGAAAGGGCTCAATTGTTCTCTCTGCTGGACAGAATTGGGGAGCTCTGAGATTCTGAAAGTCAGGAAGTCTGACTGGCCATGAGGAATCAGAGAAAGGAGGGTGTACGTGAAACATCTCAGCAGGGAAATCGGGCTCACTGATACCAGCAATTGGTGCCTGTTCAAAGACCAGGCAGAAAGACATTCCACGAGACAGTAGGTGTGGTTGTGGGGCTGAGGAACTGAAATGTTCAAATAAGAATTTTCAGAGTCCTCGCTGTTTTGGCTCAGTGGATAGAGTGTCTGCAGACTGAAGGGTCCCGGGTTTGATTCCTGTCAGGGGCATGTATCTAGATTGGGGTTTTGGACTTGATCCCCAGTAGGGGGCATGCAGGAGGCAGCTGATCAATGATTCTCTCTCATCATTAATGTTTCGCTCTATTTTTATCCCTTCCTCTCTAAAATCAATAAAAAAATATATATATAAATAATTTTCAGAGATTTTTTTCAGTAAATAGAAATTTTTTTGCAGATTTCCTTACGATCATGAAACAATCACATAGATTAAATCAGGCCATCATAAAGTAATCTATTGCTGCTTCTTCGATATGAATGCATGAATCACCATGCCTATAAATATATATGAATATCCTTTATACATTTTTTTTCTTTTTTACATGTACTCTTAGTCATATGTATAACACGGTGTTTTGTGTCACATAAGATAATACTGATGCAGGTCCTGACAGATGATTCACCTTGCAAACAGACAACAGAAACTTTTGATATCGATAAATACAGCACAGTAATGTAAATATATCTTCTCTTCCTTTTGATGTTCTTCATAACATTTTCCCCTCGCTTACTTTACTGTAAGAACACAGCATATAATACATATACAGAATACGTGTCAACAGTTTATGCTATCAGTAAGGCTTCTGCCGACTGACGGCCATGAGTAGTTAAGTTTGAGGGAAGTCAAAAATTATATACAGATTTGCAGCTGCATAGAGAGAGCTGGGCCCTTAATCCTGCATTGTTCCAGAATCCACTGTGTCTGCCTGTGTACCTTCTCCCGCTGCCTCCTCCATGACAAGTCTGCCGTTTCTCCCCAGCAATGGCCAACCTACCCCTGCCTTTCGAAATAAAAAGCAGTTGACTAAGTGGAGAAGCACGCTGTTTATCCCGGTTAGTCATCAGCGTTAAAACATCAGATCTAGCCGTGATCCTGGCCATTCCTTGTTCCACACTTTGTCTCCAAACAGATTGAACGGCACAGTATAATCCGAGCACAGTGAGGAAGACAGGAGAGAAGGTTCAGAAGGGTTTTCGTCCTCCGTGGTTCGCATTTTTAAAAGTTTTGGCATGTGGAGCCCCGGGCTTTAGCGATGCGGAATATTATCTATAATAAATAGCCCATTCCCTGGTGATGGTAAATAAATGAGGCGTCACTCCATCGCACTTACGCTGATTTATGCATCAAGATGCGGAGAGTGTCCCATCTGACGCTGCAGAGAGGGAACGCGGTCGGTTTGTTTGGTTGCTATGTGTACGGTTGGGTCCCAGGACACCTGGAACTGGAAGGCAGCCCGCCCAGGGCCCGGGGTTACATAATTCCACCTTCTCCGTAAGCTGCCTTGGGCCTCAGCGTCGCCGGCTCCGATGTCTGCCTATCAGTCGACATGCGGGTCCTGCCTTGTTCCTCCTGCTTTGACCCGCGGCCAAGCACTCTTACAGAAGCCCGAGCCCTGGACTTCCTTCCGGAGCCACTACCACTGGCGAGAGCAGGAGCCCATTCCCGCGCCTGATGACAGGAAAGGGGGTGCTCGCCCTTTTCAGAGCGGAGGCACTGACAAAGCGTTCCCCTGCAGGTGGAGCCTGCTGGCTCACGGAAGGGCTGGAGATGAAATTAGCCGTTGGACATTTCATTCAGATCCGGCCAAACGTGGCAGAGCCCAGCGGACGCAGGCCTCTCCCCATTAGGTAATCAGGTCCAATTTCCCTCCCCGTCTCTGCTCCAGAGCAGACAGCTGCGCCACGGGTTTCCAAGTACCCCGTTTGCTTCCAGGGCCTGCAGAGATAGAACATCCCAGAAGGAGCTCTGAACCCTGACCCCCCCGCGGGCTTGCAATCTGGGCCGGGAGGCCAGAGGCACCCACACAAGCTGCTGGGGGAAGTAGGCTGCGCAAGACAGAGCAGCCGGCCATGTGGGTCAGACAATAGGGAGAGCCGAGCCAAGAACAACTGCTCAGCGCACGGGGCGGCCAACTGCAGGAGAAAAGGGAATGGGACAGAAATGGTGTAAATAAGACGCCGGATTTGGACCTTTCAACCTCTCCTGCTTCCTTTCTTCCAACCTGGGCTTTCCTGTCACAGGTCAAAGCCACTTTGTAGTGGCGATCGCTGAAACCTAACGTTCTTCTTTCGGATGGGCCTACCACCCGTCCGTCACCCTGAGCCACGCCAGCCAAGTGAGGCACGATCCATCACAGAGCTTTCTGCACACGGTCCCCTGCTCAGATCCGTCACGGGCTTCCTGCGGACGGCGTGGACAGCATCCGTCGGCCGCTGCTTGAAGTCCCCTTCTCTTCCCAGCAGATTTGATGACACTCTATGGGCTTATTTTTTAGGACATCTGGAGTAATGTCTCGCATTCCCTGCCATCAGAAATCCACCACCTATGGCCTCAGGTGACCATGCTATTTTCTAGACGGACAGTGTAACTGATTTGATTGTTTCCCACGTGGAGGTGTTATCTGTCTAGCTGGATAGAATTTTCTCTTGTTTAGACATGTGCAATGTAATGGGAAAAGTTTTTACTTTTCCATAACATATGGCACATAGATTTTTTTAAAAATATGCTTTTATTGATTTTTTACAGAGAGGAAGGGAGAGGGATAAAATGTTAGAAACATCAATGAGAGAGAAGCATCAATCAGCTGCCTCCTGCACACCCCCTACTGGGGATGTGCCTGCAACCAAGGTGCATACCCTTGACCAGAATCGAACCTGGGATTCTTCAGTCTGCAGGCCGACGCTCTATCCACTGAGCCAAACCGGTTTTGGCTGGCACAGAGATGTTTAATAAACCCTTTATTGATGAGTTTTCATACCCGAGGAACCAGAAGAAGGTGAACAGCACATGGTAACGGGCCCAGCAGGGACAGGAAGAGGGTGCGGCTGGGGAGGCGCCCAAGGGGGGCAAGATTTAAGGTGGTGTTCACACTCAGTTGCACACCTCCACCTTGTACCTGTACAATCCTGAGAGTGAGTGCCTCCTTAAACCCTACGTCCTAGATTCCCCCCCTGGCCTCACCCTGGAAGCTGCCCTGAGTAGATGATGGTAGGAAGTGTTTTTGCCCTGTTAAACGTAGATGGTTACCCACATGTGTGCATGCAAAGGACGGGGCCAATTCCATCAGACTGGCTTCCCTACAACGGTGGCAAACACATTAGGGTTGTGCCCATCCTCAGGAGAGGTCCGGCTTTGGTGAAAAGAGATGGACTCCGAGTGAGATCTACCCAGCATCAAGGCCTAACTGGACTCACCTGAGTAGCCTTAACCACCAAACAGTATTTGGCAAAACTGTGTAATGATAATAATGAGAAGGAAGAGGAGACTAAAAAAGGAAGAAAAGGAAAAGAAGGAGGAGGGAAGGAAAGAAGAAAAAAAGTTTTTTTTTTTTTTTTATGAAGACTGATTGGAATGATATGAGTGACATACAAAACCCTAAATAAAACTTAGTGATTGTTTTTGTTTACTACCCTGGCTTGCCTTTTTTTTTTAAATATATTTTATTGACTTTTTTACAGAGAGGAAGGGAGAGAGATAGAAAGTCAGAAACATTGATGAGAGAGAGACATCGATCAGCCGCCTCCTGCACGCCCCACAGTGGAGATGTGCCCGCAAGCAAGGTACATGCCCCCGACCAGAATCGAACCTGGGACCTTTCAGTCCACAAGCCGACGCTCTATCCACTGAGCCAAACCGGTCTCGACACCCTGGCTTGCTTTTTGTTTTTGTTTTTGTTTTTAGTGTGTTCATACAATTGCTCAGGTATAGTGTTCTATACACATGACCTCTAAATGTGCGTGTGCAACCCTAATATACATTAAAGTTCCCGCACATGCATTGCCCGCCTAATATGGAGTGAGAGGTCAAACAGAAACTCATCCTGAGTACTTCCGGCCACCAGGGAAAGGGATTACTGAATGGGGCCACCTACAAAGTATCTTTGGGTTTGAAGGTTCTATGTCATAGAGACTACCGTATTTTCCAGCGTATAAGATGACTTTTTAACCCAGGAAAATCTTCCCAAAAGTCGGAGGTGGTCTTATACGCCAGAAAATATGGTATTTATTTTGTTCACCTTCCAATTGGGAGACCAGGAGGGTCGTAGTCTCTTTGTGTGATTAACAAAAAGTGAGAACTCAGTAGGAACAACAGATGTGGGGACAAAATGACAGGGTCAAGTTCGAATTGCTAGTGGCACCCACCGGGGACTGTTGATTCCTCTAGAAAAATAAAGGCACTTCCAAAATAAGGGGGTGGTTTCCTAATAATTCATACTTTAGTAGTGAAAAATATACAGTGGTACCTCGAGATACGAGTGCCCCAACATACGAGATTTTTGAGATACGATCCGTCGAGCAAGAGATTTTTTTTAAAATATATTTTATTGATTTTTTACAGAGAGGAAGGGAGAGAGATAGAAAGTCAGAAACAGAGATGAGAGGGAGACATCGATCAGCCGCCTCCTGCACACCCCCCACTGGAGATGTGCCCGCAAGCAAGGTACATGCCCCCGACTGGAATCGATCCTGGGACCTTTCAGTCTGTAAGCCTACGCTCTATCCACTGAGCCAAACCGGTCTCGGCAAGCAAGAGATTTTTGCTTTGAAATACGAGCAACATTTGAGATAGGAGTACGTCATCGCGCAGATCGGCTGGCTGCACACGACCCACCAGTTTACCGCAACTCAAGGGTCTCATAGTTTCCCACGCCTCAAGGTTACGGAACGAATTAAACTTGTATCTCGAGGAACCACTGTATGCCCCATAGGTCACGATGAAGGCACTTATGTGCTTCCTGAAACTGTTTCATTTAAATAAATATCATGCCCAGGTACGTTCAGTAAAATGATTCACCAGTTGAAGCCACGCCTATCATTAGGCCTGGTGTTTTCATGACATTCTGGCAAGACCGGCCTGGCATCGAATCCAGGAATCCATACATGCTCAGCTCTGGGGCACAAGTGATCTTACCTAGATTAACTAGGCAATTATGACCATCTACACCTGATTTGAAAAGTAGCTCTGAAGGCCTTAGCCAGTTTGGCTCAGTGGATAGAGCATCAGCCTGCGGACTGAAGGGTCCCAGGTTCTATCCCATGTACTTCGGTTTCAGGCTTGACCCCTGGCCCCCATTGGGGCGTGTGCAGGAGGCAACCAATCCATGTGTCTCCCTCTCACATCAATGTTTCTCTTTCTCTGTCTTTCCCCCTCCCTTCTACTCCCTAAAAAAAATTAATGGAAAAATATCCTCAGGTGAGGATTAACAAAAATAAATACCAGATTTTCCAGCATATAAGACGACTGGGCGTATAGATGACCCCTAACTTTTCCAGTTAAAACATTGAGTTTGGGAAATACCCAACCTATAAGATGCCATTCGACATATAAGATGACCCCTGACTTCTAAGAAGATTTTCCTGGGTTTAAAAGTTGTCTTATAAGCTAGAAATTATGGTAAATAAAAGTTTTTAAAAAATAACCATGAAGCCAAAGTGAATAAGAAGGGAAACTATTTACTCTGGGTGGCACTGCCGGTACACAGACTCCCAGATCAGATGATTTCTCAGGGCCTTCAGCGCTAGCTGCAGCAATGCGAGCATGTGGATGCACACGTCCCACCTCCTCGATTTTCGATTTGAATAATCAATGATTTATTTTCCCCAATCTTCCTAAAAAAGAGAAGAAATCTTTTTGCTTTGTGTCTTTGTTGCTTTGGTCATTCTTTTTGCCCGGGTGCCCTGACGATGTTTACGTTGACAAATTCAGAGGTGGTGACACGCAAAGAGGATGTTTCCAGATTTATTCGAAGGCAAGTGGCTTTTCGATGTGACATGAAGAAGAAGAATGAACCAGTGAAAAGGTCTCCTATTAATAATCCATTAATAATTTAATATATGGGACACGTAAGCAAAGCCCGATGTTCACTGAAACATCTCCCTCTTGGGTCAGAGCCTGGCCACTCCCAGCCTGGTGCCCTGGCATCCGCGTGCGGGCCGGGACCCTGACCCCTAGCTCTCACCGCCCAATCAGGGCGCACTCAGAACAACGGACATCACCCAAAACACAGACACAGGTTAGCAAATAAACCCCTCTACACACATACTGACTGACACACTCAGGCATGGGGTGGGCAAGGGGGAGCTCGGTGTCCATAACCTTAAATTCTTTTGCATTCACAACCCAGTTCTAGTGGTAGCCCACCAGACCGATACCTCGACCCCTTCCAGGCTCGTGGAAGAGACGCGGGGACTCGGATGGACTTCTCAATGGCCCATTCATCCTGGGGATGTGGACACCGTCGCCTGCCCAGCTCGAACCTAAAGCTGGATTTCATGCAGAACACCTGACCCCCAGCCCCCACCGCTTGCGAAGGCTCCGGGAATAACCGGAGAGCTGGCCACAGGGACGAGTTTCAGATTCGGTTATTAAGCACCATCATTTATTTTTACTGTGTTTGCGACATGGCTTTCGCCCAAACTCACTCCACCACCTCCCCTTCACAGCCAAGAGGCCCAAGATAGCCACGGGACCCTCCCAGTGACAGGGTCTGTGTGCTCCCTGCTTTTAGACCACGTCACACAGAACGATTTTGATGGAGACATTGCTCTTTTGCCTTCGTGTTTTTTTGGGGGGGAAGAAAAAAAAATTGATTTCCCTCTGATAGCCATAATGGATGGTGAGGACGGCGGAGCAATCAGGCCCAGCTCGAGGCAGAGGCCAGAAGTTTCCCAGAAGGATCAGTCTTGTTTCCTGCCTTCCTTCACAGCATTAGGCCCGAAACAAGCCATGTTCTGTGGCTTGGATGGGGGTGCTGCGCTCTCAGCGGCGGCTCCCTGGCTCGAGCTCGGGAACATTGTATGGGTCTGTCACTCTGGGAAGGTTTTCCCGCAGCAAGAAATCACGGGGCCCGCCTGGCCAGCTCCCCTCCCACGGATGCGTCCTCTGAATACTCGCAAATGAGCCCTGGACGGTAAGTGGATCACGGGAGACAGTGATGCTCACCAGGTGCAGCCGGTGATGGAGCGCTCGGCACGGGGAACCGGCTTTCCCCGGGGCTGCGTGAAAGATGCCTCTTCCTAACGGATTCTGTTTGGGAAAATAATAACCGCACCTCATCTGCGCGCGGTATATTCTCAGTGGGTGCAGGTGGGGGACGGGGGGAGATCTTTGGAGTTCAGGGTCAGGCTGGGACCTGGCGGGCCCTCCATGTCTTCAAGTGCAACCGAATCCTCCGGGGATGGTGCCTGGGTTTCTGCTGAGGCACAGGCGACTTCCTGTTTCGCAGCGAAATGGGCTGGCAGAGGCTTATAAAAAAGGGGGACTCGAAAGGCTTCTTGGACATCAAATGGCGCTAATAAAACATTCTGATGAGTTAAGTGTAAAGGCATCGGCGGCCTGCGGATCGAGTTCCCCTCTAAATAAACACGAGCGGGGAACATGTTTGGCAAAAAACGCATCCCGAGTTTTGCAAAGACCGAAAACACGGCAGGGAGGAGGGGGAGATGTTTGCTGCACCCGGAGAGCAGCCGGAGCGCCCAGGCCCGGACTGGAAGATTTGCTTTGGATGTTCTGCAGATGTCAAATCAATGAGGGCGCAGAGAGGAGAGCCGAGGCCTGCTGCAGAAGCCATCAGCTGCCCTCTCCGGCTAGGAGGGTGTTTCTTCGGATCCCCAGTTCGTGGCCGCGCACATGATGAGAACCCCAGGGGACCCGTAACCCTTTCCTCGCTCGCCGGCATCATCCCTTTGCTGGATTCTGTCCTGGTCCTGCAAAACCTTCTGGGGATGCACAGCCCTCGCATCTGCATCTGCTTCCCTGCCTGGGGGAGGTTGGGCCTCCCACCAGGGATTCCTGCTTTGCTGTAGAGAAGCCACGAGGACTCGATGTCACCAGGCAGATGACAGCCTTGGCGTGGAGTGGGCCACGACCTCGTATTCAGGAGCCACTGTCCCTGTCAAGACCCTTGTTATCTCTCACCGTCTCTTTTTTTTTGCTGCCATGCAAAGTGTATTCATCTGTGGGGATGGAACGTAAGACTGAAGCTGAAATATAGTTGGGACAAAGCCTCCACTGGACGTGGGAAGAGAAGGGTCCAATGTCACCCCCAGGGTTGAGTTTGGAGGGAGATCCAGTACCCAGGGAAGCCGCCGGATGAGAAAGCCCTGTTTAGAAAGCTCTGGGATTCTAAATCCTTGCCGAGCAGGGAAAATACACAGTGGACCTTCCTCCTGTAAACAGAGCAACCAAGAGGCATGTCCTGGGAGAAGTCTCCCATGTGTGTGCGGCTGCCACTGCCTCGCGGCCCATAATCACCTTGAATTAGAATCAGTTTGCTAGGTACGCGGAAAGCTGATTCTAAGAAAACGAAGAAGAAAATACAGCGGTACCTCGAGATACGAGTGCCCTAACATACGAGTTTTTTTGGAGATACGAGCCATTTTTGCTTTGAAATACGAGCAACAGTTGAGATAGGAGTCATCGCGCGGATCGGCCGGCTACACACGACCCACCAGTTTACCATGACTTGAGCATCTCATAGTTTCCCACGCCTCAAGGTTACGGAACGCATTAAACTCGTATCTCAAGGCACCACTGTACCTAGTTCTTTTGTTGGGAAACTTTAAAACATTAAAGCTTTAGTCCAGTGTATGTTAGCAAATGATGATGCTCTTTAACGTCCCTGGCAAGCGCCCAGCCGGCGTGGCTCGGTGGTGGAGCATCGACCTCTGAACCAGATAACTGACGACCCATCACCCTATAAAAAATGATGTGAAAAACGGAGAGGCCGTTAATTAGAAGTACTTAAAAGCCCGTAAAGGGGGAGCTTAGTTCTCGCTGTGGGATGATTCCGCAGCTTTACGACTGCCAGCGTCTTCCTTCCTGCTCTGTCCACGCACTCACTCAACGGCTTCCTCGCGGGGCCGGGATGCGGCTGCGGCGGTGGGCCTCGCCCCTCTCGCCTTTCAATTTCTTCTTACATATGGTCGCCAGAGCTTTTTTTCAAAAGGACTCGTCTTGTCATTCACCTGTTCAATAATCTTTGATGCCTACCAGGTGCCTCCGGAATAAAGCCCAAATTCCTTTGCGTGGTGTTCAAACCCTTCTGGTCTGGCCCTAATTCACCTTTCAGTTCACGTCCCACCACCTCATAACCCAGTCGGACCAGACGTAGTCCCTGTTCTCTGATGCCACATGTGCGGACGCTCTCCGAGTGCGTGGTGCTTCCTGGCCTTTTGCACACTTGTAAATATTTACTCAATTATTTGTTTAAACATGTTCCCCACTAGACCTTCAGTACATGACGGGGCTTGGGGGGAGGGTGGTGAGCAGGCTTCTCGGAGAAATGTGCATCCATCCCCAGGGTCTAGCACAGTGCATGTGACATCTGTGAATGGATGGGCACCTTTCTGTGTCTCTCGGCTGTATAATTCTATCACAGAACTTGGTGAATTGACCTGATCTTCCTACCACCAGTCTTTGAGCCTAGAAGGCAGAAGATACCATATCTTCCGGCGTATAAGACGACTTTTTAACCCAGGGAAACCTTCTCAGAAGTCGGGGGTCATCTTATATACCAGGTGTCATCTTAGAGGACAGGTATATCCCAAACTCTATATTTTAACGGGAAAAGTTGGAGGCCGTCTTATACGCCCAGTCATCTTATACGCCAGGAAATACGGTATGACTTTATTTCTGCACTCTTGGCACCTGGCATGATGCTTCGTGTGTGCACCGAGAATTCAACACATGCTTGCTAAGTTAAAATGAAGAGAAGATTTTATAGAATCTGTCGAGGTTCTACAAAATCATGTCAGTTCTGAAGGGAAGCTACAGGCACGGTGGCAGTTTTCAGATACAGCTCTCGATCTTGCATCATGGGAATGTTCTAGGGTGGGCAAATCACAGACCACACATCAAATTTGTGCCACGAACTGTTCTTTAAACAGCTTTATTAAAAAATTTATCTCCATATGACCCTTATCTGCTTTCCCACTACAATGGCAGAGCGGAGTAAGTGCAGAGACCAGTGACCCTAAGGCCTACAATATGTACTATTTGCTTCTTTAGAGATAAAGTCTGCTTATCACTGTTCTAGAGGACAGATGATAGTAAGATTAATATCCTCTACCTAGAGTGACTATGATGATTAATTGAGGCAACATCGAGAATCTGTTTAGCACAGTCTGTGGCACATATTAATTACTCATTAATTATTAAATATTGTTATCGTTGTCATAATATTAGAATTGTTTTCTCTAATAGTAAAAAAAAACATATGAAATATCAAGCTAGTAAGAATTTTGACACAGGCCTACTTACAGACAGGCACAGGGATGGGAGAAACCAGCAATTGAGGGAGAAGCATACTACAAAGACGATAAGGTGTTTATTGAAATGCCATCCGATATACTGTATTTTCTGGCATATAAGACGACTGGGCATATAAGATGACCCCCAACTTTTCCAATTAAAATATAGAGTTTGGGATATACCCACACTATAAGACGACACTGACATATAAGACGACTCCCGACTTTTGAGAAGATTTTCCTGGGTTAAAAAGTCGTCTTCTATGCCGGAAAATATTGTCCTCATGATTGTTTTGATATCATGCTCATTTTACATATGAGAAATGTAAGGAACCAAATGTTTGCTCACTGGTCTTAGAGTATCAACTAGACATTATAGGGCGGGGACTAGACATGGAAGCTTGAAAGGTCTGTTACACACAATGTAGGAACTGAAATGAGCCTGTTCACTGTCTTCTGGCTCATTCTGACCAACTGGACTCGGACAACTTTTGAAAAAGAATCACCCAAAGAACCACAACCTGCAAACGATAGGAGCCCTGAGATGAGGTGTCAATGTAAAAACGGATCCCCAGACCAATAAACGCATGAAGGGGTGATCAATGTCCTAGTGACTGGGGAACGCCAATCAAGACCACGTGAAGAATCATTACTCAAAATTAGCCGCACCCCCAGCAGCCATGACGAGGAGAGATTTCCCCTCCAATGTTGCGGAACTGTGAGTCCATGTGAAACTATGCAGCTGGCACCGTCCACACATGACATTTTCCTAATGATTCGCGGAAGCGACAGGTTTTCACAAAGCATGACTCTGTGGGATTCACTCGGAGAACTGGCTTGCTGAATATTAGTAACACAAACATCTAATGCTAATAAAAGGTCAGAGCTGCTGAGTCTGACAGGAAAGATGCAGGAGCCATCCCAGGAGCAGGCTTCCTCATTTCTCCCTGTGCACGGCTCAGATCCTCCATAGTTAGTCCTCAAACCTCTTCCCTCAAACCTTCTTCTCCTATGTTCCTACACTCGGTGTCACCAGCTCCCGATCTCTTTCTTATCAAATTTATTTATTTACTTATTGAATATATTTTATTGATTTTTTACAAAGAGGAAGGGAGAGGGATAGAGAGTTGGAAGCATCGATGAGAGAGAGACATTGATCAGCTGCCTCCTGCACGCCCTCTACTGGGGATGTGGTCGCAACCAAGGTACATGCTCTTGACCGGAATCAAACTTGGGACCCTTGAGTCCACCGGCTGATGCTCTATCCACTGAGCTGAACCGGTTAGGGCATCTTTCTTATCAAATTTAATGCCAATATTCATTATTTCAGTTTTGTTTTGTTATTTGAACAAACAAATTGCCGAAAGGAACCAGCTAATGTATTCCCCAGCGACCCACAAAGTCCGCCTTGAGTTCATTGACGAAATAGGCAAATTAGTTTCCAAAGGCCATGCTCCTCTTGAGAAACTGCACCAAAGTAGGAACTGCCCATTCAAGTCTCTGCTAACCCAAACAGAGGCCAAGAGCTGGAGCCATCCCTTCCCCTGTAGGCTGGACTCAGGAGATGTGCACACTGCCCAGGGCACTGGGGCCATTGGGTTTGCTGGTCAGTGAGGGATCCTACATAGGAAGAACCTTCTTGGCCTAATTTCAGCCAGTTGGTAGCATGTCAGACATGAGGGAAGGGGAGCTAAACCGTGGTTATAAGAATGGATGTTCCACAGAAATCCCTCGACTGGGAGAGCAAATCCCTCTGTCAGGCAGGGAAAATCGCGTCCAGAGGGGGAGAGCCAGAGATGTGGGTCCACACTGTGCAAGCACTGGCCTATTTGTGTGGTGGGTGTTTTTCTCCTCTGTAAACATGTTCTGAACCCAAGTGATTGGTACATGTCTTATAAACGGGAACGATAAACATAGACATTCTCTTCCAAAAATGGATCTTTTCGAACTTCTCTAGGGAACCGGCTCTTATTGTTTGTTATGAGTTCTGAAGGAGCATTAGTGAAAATGTCACACCTCTAAAATATTTGGAGGGCCATCCCCAACATCAAAGCGAAAGATGTTGAAAAGGTTTTGAGGTACCCTAGTAGATTCCAAAAGCCATTTCTCTTCTATTGAGAGAAATACGCTTGCTGGAATGCTTTTATACTAGAGGCAGGAAGAAAAGATCAATGGGTGTGTAATGAAGGGTAAAGGGTGGCAGAAGCTTTGAGGAAAATTCTCCTCAGCCACATGCTCTGAGGTCTCTGTTCGTGTTCACAGATATTTCAATTTTCAATATCATTTCTGTGTGGTTCTTTTATTTTTCTCATAAAATTACAGCTTCTAATCTGAATATGGATAGCTTTGACTATCCATATTCATGGAGCCTAAACACTGAGTAAACTGAGTGTTTTGCCAAATTATGCACTTCTAAATCAATGGCTTTTTTTTGCAAATAAGATGGTTCTTCACTTACTAACTTACAAAGGGCTGGCCTAGAGTATGGCTGGTAGTACATCTGTTCTCAGCCCCAAACCTCCCACTCTTTCCTCCTTAAATGATCTTACTCAGCTGGATGAGAGAATTATAATATTTAAGAGGTCCTGGAAGAAGAACAATGTTTTTGGGGAAAGCTTTCAGCATGTGCTGTCAGAAGAATATATTCAAGTGTTCAGAAATAGTTTCTCCTTACACGTCTTCCTTCCAGAAGATGCAGAGTGAGGCCTCTAAGGTATCTTATGTAAACATTGCCCTATTTGGAGGTCTCCCGGGGATCCCGAGGGTCATATTGATTGAGAATGTGTAGGTTCCTCTTTTTTTTTTATATAAAACACATCCTTTGGCAATTGGCTTTGAGTCATCCGATCTAACAAAAGAGAATCATGCAATTGACCATACCTCCGCTATGCCCAACAGCCATACCCACCAGCCAATCAGGACTGAGTATGCAAATTAATCCAAGATGGTGGTTAATTTGCATATCCAGGAGCACAGTGAAGACCTAAAAGCTGTGAAGAAGCAAGCAAGCCTGGCGGCTGAGAAGGGAGGGAAGCAGGCAGGGCAGCGGAGACCACCCCAAGAAGCCCTATTGCAGGAATCTTTTTACAATGGGCCTCTAGTATACACATAATGGTGACCTGAAAGAACACACAGCATTGGTAATTTTGCATTTAATCAATTTGTATTTAAATACAGGCACCTCCCAACTGAATTTTGCACTTCCTGAATCAGACACCTTGAACAATGTAGGCTACTCCATCTTCACCCCTCCCCCGACTCTCTTCCAATCCCAATCAACACAATGGAACTCTAGCCTATCAAGACAGAGAAGGAAGACTGGACTTTAGTCTTACTCTATGAGGACCCATGAATTAAGTATTTCCCCACCCTCACCACTCTCATAAGATTGGGGCATGTTTCCATTTTCCTTATGGACATCAGTGTCAGACACAATTTCAAAGACAAGCCCACACTGACGATTCCTGCATTGGTTCTTGGTTTCCTCAAATCTTATGGCATTCATCACGGCCTATTTAAGTCAGCCTCAAGCATGACCACCCTTTGGCTTCCATCATTAGGCCTACATATGTCTACTTTTCATAGACCAAACCTTTATCTCCTTTTATTTAATCTACCTTTTCCAGTCCTTACACCGGCAACCTAGCAAGAGTCCTTGACTTCTTTCACATCTTCTTGATCACTGTGGTTCTCCATCTCAGATGGAATCCCCCCAAACAATTATTCCAAATTCCTACCATTTGCAACCTCTGCCTTACTTCATATGGATTCTCCATAGGAGAGTTTACTGCAACCCTAGATATGTTTCAGAATCAATGGAAATGACATTGCCAGGTTTAACCTTGCCTTCCCTCAACTCCTTACACCACTTTAATGCTTGTGTACAGTATACAATACTGTGGAAACCCCTTTCACATCCCGCGTGGTTCAAGGTTCCTGTTCAGGGTTCGGGTTCTGGAGGAGGCCGCATGCAAATGAAAAGAGACTAGAAAAGTATTAATTTGGGAATATTGGGGGGCCAGGTGGGAGCATTCCTCTAGTGAGAAGACTACCCTTGCTCTGGCCTTGCTATCCCTTTTATTGAGACTTTGGGACACACCCATAGCGTTTAGGCAGGAAATTCCAATAACAAAAATAGGTAAGACAGAGGTGGAGGCTGCTTCAGCTAACAATGTTTCAACTAAACAGTGAGTGGTCAGAGCAATTAAGGTTGTTGACCAGCCTTCCAGGCTTCCTGTCCACATCTTTCTTTTAGTGAAACAATGTTCGGTTTCCGGCATCATACTTCTGCCCTAGCATCATAGTTAGAGACTATCCCTTTCTTCGACTACTTGAAAACGAGGTCTAAATTTTGATCATATTAGATGAAAATAACACTTTCAAAATTTGTTGTATCTACTAGATGGAAAATATTTTCCCAACAAAATATTTATTGGTATTTATCACTATAGATTCAGATTGAAACGTTTCAAATTCCAAAAGTTATTTTCCAGTTTAAAAATAATGAAGTGATACTAAACAGGACTAGATTTTGTTCAACTAAGTCCTATCCATGGACTTACGTACTTTGTCTTCATAGGAAACAGTGGAAATGTTGGTAAGAGAGATGATGTCTACGATACTGGCCCATGAAATCCTCAAGAACAAGCATGTGAATCACTCTGTTGCCTCCTTCAATTTCTGCTCACATGACAGCTTCTCACTGAGTCTACTCCGACCAACCGATTTAATGTCACAGCTCCTTCCAAGGCAGATATCAACTCCTTCCCCTGCCTTGTTTCCCAGAACACTCATCACTTCCTAACACATTATATAATTTACTTCTCTAGTTTATTTATTGTCTATTTTTTCCTTCCAGAAGAGCTCAACAAAGACAGGAAATTTGTCTGTTTTATTTACTACCACATTCATGGTGTTATTTCAGTGCCTGGTATAGTAGCTGCTTATTGAGTATTTTTTAAAAAATATATTTTATTGATATTTTACAGAGAGGAAAGGAGAGGGATAGAGAGTTGGAAAAATCGATGAGAGAGAGACATCGATCAGCTGCCCCCTACTGAGGATGTGCCCACAACCAAGGTATATGCCCTTGACTGGAATCGAACCTGGGACCTTTCAGTCCACAAGCCGACCCTCTATCCACTGAGCCAAACCAGTCTTGGCTTATTGAGTATTTTTTAAAAAATATATTTTATTGATTTTTTACAGAGAGGAATAGAGACTTAGAAACCTTGATGAGAGAGAAACATGGATCAGCTGCCTCCTGCAAGCCCCCTACTGGGGATGTGTCCGCAACCCATGTACAAGCCCTTAACTGGAATGGAACCTGGGACCCTTCAGTCTGCAGGCCGACGCTCTATCCACTGAGCCAAACCGGTTTCGGCATGCTTACTGAGTATATTTCATTGTCAATAATATTGTGGTCAGTAGCATACCCAGTGTATTTGAGACAGGGAGATCTTATTTTTTTTGTTAATCCTCACCTGAGGTTATTTTTTTTCACTGATGAAGAGAGCGAGAGAGAGAAAGAGGGAGGGAGGTAAAGAGGGAAGGAGAGAGGGAGAGGGAGAGAGAGAGAGAGAGAGAGAGAGAGAGAGAGAGAGAGAGAGAGAAATATCGATGTGAGAGACACAGATCAATTAGTTGCCTCCCTGCCTCCTGCACATGCCCTGACTAGAGTGGGGATTGTACCTGCATCCCAAGTACATGCCCTTGATTAGAAATCGAACCCTCCACCTATACTGGCCTGGGTGAGAGATCATTTTTTACATCAGTTTCCTCTCTAGGACAATTTATTTTCATTTATAGTAGGAAATAAAACAGATAATAAGGACCAAAATAGAAATGGCAAATTTATTTTATTGTATAATTATATTTATAAAAATAAAATTAACAGTGTGACTCCAGAAAGAAAAAAACACACAGCAATTTATTTAATAGTTATTAAATTTATCTGTTTGAATGTTGATTATTTGATTATAGCCTGATATAAAAATATTTTGTGTAAAAATTGTCCAGTAACTGGTAAGTGAATTTTAATAAAAACAAAGATCTCAGAAGATAAAACAACTAAGTCATACCACTGATGTAATTTTTTTTCTTGGTTTATTCTTCAGTTTTGGAAAAATTAATGCTTTCCAAAATCAATTTTGATTCTTGAAGGTATTCAAATTCAATAAAATATCCCCGTATGAACTAAAATGTCTTTTATCAACTGAAAATATCACATTTCCCCTTGTAGCCTGCACTCTGATTTACTGATTTAAATTTCAAAATAAATGAAGCCTCCAAGTAATCACAGAAATCACTTAAATTTTGTCTCTCTGCCTTAAAAAATCATGATATCATTATTTATCTCACATCTACTATTTTCAACACAAGAATTTGCAGAACCACAGAGACGGGACACAAATTGTACCTAAACTGAGTGCCAACATCTCTGAATCATGAAGTGTGTATTTTCAAAACAAACACACGTAGCTCAGTGTATGTGTGTCAGGACCAACTTGCAACTGGAGGTTCCTGAATTAATGCATGACAAATGTTTATTAAAGAAAAAGTAATGAGCCAAAACCGGTTTGGCTCAGTGGATAGAGCATCGGCCTGCGGACTGAGGGATCCCGGGTTCCATACCGGTCAAGGGCATGTATCTTGGTTGCGGGCACATCCCCAGGGGGAGGTGTGCAGGAGGCGGCTAATCGATGTCTCTCTCTCATCGATGTTTCTAACTTTCTATCCCTCTCCCTTCGTGTCTGTGAAAAATCAATAAAATATATTTTAAAAAAAAGAAAAGAAAAAGTAATAAGAATGTACACATGTGAAGCTTCTATATATGTGGAGTTTTATACTACATATTTTATTTAACAGATATTTATTTTTAAATGTTATAATTTACATTTATTTACATAATATATTACATTAATATGCATATATTATAATATAAACAAATATTTGGATGAATAAATTTGTGTAAAACATTGTCATATCTATAATAAATGTTGTAATAAATAATTGTAAATATGTAATTATGTCATATATATCATTGAAATCCTACAATAATTGCAACAATTGTTTAGGACTTAGAGCAACAAAACATTTTTGGCAGGAAGGGCTGGTTTATCACCCCTGGTATGTAGCATTGCTGGCGTACTGTGATAACTAAAAGCGGACGTATATTAAATCTGTTTTATGATTGTATGTGAATTCTTTACAGACAGTGCCCCAAGTTATTTCTGTCCCTGCCCCCACTCTTCCTGTACCACTGGCTGGTACTCATCTTTTTTTTTTTTAATATATTTTATTGATTTCTTACAGAGAGGAAGAGAGAGGGATAGAAAGTCAGAAACATCGATGAGAGAGGGACATCGATCAGCTGCCTCTTGCACGCCCCCTACTGGAGATATGCCCGAAACCAAGGTACATGCCCTTGACCGGAATCGAACCCAGGACCCTTCAGTCTGCAGACCGACGCTCTGTCCACTGAGCCACACCGGTTTGGGCTGGTACCCATCTCTGATTCCCCCTGGCTGGCACAGCCTCCCCTGTGGCAGATGGTCCCTGGATGGTGAGCACGGCCCCCCACCTAGACTTCACCTAAGTGGGGAGCAGTCTTCAGAGACGCATCTCTACGCAGTGACCCCTTCCTGTGTAGAGGCTGGGGTCAGGGGTCAGGAGTGAGACAGCATCTCTTCGATCCAACCTTCACAGAGATGTGTGAGTGTGAGTGTCCGGTCCCTCCCACAGGGAGAACACAAGATGCACTCCCCCCAGCCAGTCCATCTGGGACCCCCCCCCCCGTCTTCTGGGGGGAGGAGTCGTGGCAGCTGGGGGATTCTCCCTGGCCCGGGCCTGAGGGTTCAGCAGGACACAGCTCCGGCCTCCCTGCCAGGGTCGGGCTGCCAGAGTTCCCGAGGCCCAGGACCATATTAGGAAATGTGTGCGCCCAGGGGACAACAAACATGTTTGTTTTCATCCGGCCCAGTCTGCCCGGCTTATCTCAGACACCCCTCTTCGGCAGAAACCCCCGTCCCAGGGGGGCTGTGCCCGGGGGGCTGGGTGAGCTGTCCCTCTCTCTGAATGAGGTCTTGCCCTTGGTATTTGTGAAATCATTTCAAAAGAAATCATCTCTCCGAGGCCAAGTTTTTTTCTGTAGCCTTAAAAAAAAACAAATCCAATGAGAGTAGCCCTGTACAGGGGGCATTTCTGAAGGCGAGGGCGGTGGGTCTGTGCTTGTCACTCATTTGCTGATGTCCCATCAGCAGGTGCCTTCTTCAGAGGCTGTTAACCATGATGCTCAGGACCATGAGCGCTTGTGCCATGGGGGGAAAGAAGACGAAGGAGCATTAGAGTCCATGTCCTTGTCCCATCATTTGTGATAGTGAGTGTAGTAGGTTTGTTATAGACTTGACAGCTTATAACAATGCTTTGAACGACGGGGACGTGAGTGAGCCCTCAGAAAGCTCTCCTGCCCCTTCTCAATCCCCCGCTGCCTGGTCACACCTGCTCTGCAGGGCGAATTCTTCAGAGACGCATTCATGACATATGCCACAGCCCATGACTGTTCTGGTCACTGGCTGTCAATGTAAGTTCCTCAGTTTTCTGCTGGCCACAAAGCTGTATCACTTCATTCCTTAAGATGTCCTAGTCATGTATAGTAATCAAAACCCCGGATTCCACTGAACATTAACTCTCTCCCTCCCCCAGCCCGGGCCTGTTCCAGGTGGGGACTCCTAGAGAAAGGAGGGATGGCATCCTTCTTCTCTGTTTCCTTCTCTGGATTTTAGTACTTCCTTCCCCAGCTGGGGGTCTAGGGGCTTTATCACCAGGAACAACAACAGCCTGTAATTATTGGAATAGAGAGTCTAAGTCAGTGGTCGGCGAACTCATTAGTCAACAGAGTGGCAAATCGTGGCTCACAGTGGGGAAGGCCTCTATGACTGATGCCCTTGGATGTGCTGTTAGTACTCTTCAAGCTCTTCCTCTAATAGATGCTTCTGTGTGTTCCTTGGAAATGCCCCCACCTTTGCCCTCATCGCGGGTGATCCCTTCTCCCAGTTCTCTCTCGCTGGTCACAAAGCTTCACCCTTCAGTCTGAGGGCATCTGCTGATTAATGTCTGTGCGTGTGGTGTCCACATCTATTTCACTTCCACAGATGCTTGCACATTCCACAGGAGGTTTGGGGGGTCTTCTCAAATCATCTCTGGGTGATCTTTCTAACATCCACGCTGGTAAAGGCCTTCCAGCACTTCCATAGAGAGGGGCTTGGCTCATATTGGCAAATCACAACTAAATAAAGGGGACTTCCTTTGAAAATGTCTCAAAAGGGTCCTGATCTTGGGTCCCTCCAATGCGCCTTTTATACTTTCTCAAAATTATTTCACTTGACCCTTACATAACTCTGTAGGGTTAATAGTGATATTCCAGATAAAAGGCCAGGGCTTATCAAGGTTATATTATGTGCTATCACACAGTAAGGAGTAAAGATGAGTATTTTGGCCCTTCTTTAATACCTCCCTTCTCTGTCATGTTATCAAGAACTCCAAGGTGGAAACGTTCCCATCGATTATCTGCTGATTTCCACAAATTTGTGACTCAGCCAGAGATCCCTGCTTCCCAGATGAAAACATCTTAGGTCACACAGTGTGTAAGTGTCAGATTCCTAACTCGGTCCAGGGCTTTCTCTGCAGCACCGCACCGCATCTGTGTATGGGTTCCTTTCCGAAAATATGTACATTTCTTTATTCAATCTCTGCGTACTTTATCATTACCCTGAGGGGTAATGCATGGATGTGGCTGCCACTTATTCCTAATCTCTCTCCTCTTCCTTCCTCCTTTAAACAGTCAGCAAGCAGCTTGAACCGCAAAACAGAACGAACCGAAAATCCAATGTGAGTACTTTTTTGTTTATATCAATTTCAGTGCTGGCCCCCAAAATACAAACTAGTATCAACAGTTTGAAATTACTGTATTAACATTGTCTGTTTCTAAGCTAAGCTAAACATTTGGAGCAGATTGCATTGCGACACATATTTGTTTTAACGCGAACACAACCGATATTCTTCTGCGAGACATGTTAACAAAGTTCGCCGTAGTTACCCTTGGAGGGATGGAGTGGAGTTAATGGAATATTTTGGTTTACAAATTTGCGTGGAAATAAAAATTTTACGATTTTTTACAACTCAAAAATTTGTGTTTTTCTTTCCCATTACTTTGCTTTGTGTCAGAAATAAAAATCCTTACACTTCATCCAGCAAGCATTCCATGTTAGCCTACAATTTGTTATAATAGCCCCTGAGTGGAAATATATTAACAAGAAGAATGTTATGAAATCAATTTTTTCTCATCTTACCATCAAATTTTATGAGAAAATAAAAGACAAATCCCCGGCCTGCACTCTACCCTTGTGCAGATGGACAAGATATTAAATGTTATTTCATATCTCGTGATGTGGTAACCAAAGATCTCCTTTGGATACCCGTTTATATAATCAACCCTGACTCATTTTCTCAGGGGTCATGTGTCTTTCTCAGACTCTTGGAAGAACAATTAGCTTAAAACGTAGACAAATGATCTTCTGATCACATCCTCTTGGATTCTCACAGGAATATCATTGTAAATGTAAAATCCAATACAAAAAAAAAATGCTTGTTAGGGTATTACATATGAGAGTAAACATTTTAAATGAAATAAAATTTTAATAGAAGAGACTAATATTAAAAGTTTTGATAGATCCTTATGGAAAAATACTAGGCAGCATTAAAATAAGAAACCTATAAAGATGTTTTTTATGACCTGAGGGGAGAAAAATTACTCATGAAGTAAGTGACGTTTCTAAAAGAATATGATAAAAACTACCCTGTTATCAGCTCTTAGATGCCCATTTTTCACATTATCATATTTTAAAAGTCAGGATGCCTCTTAAAGTTTGTGGTGTCTTACACTCCTGGCAGGCCGTGTTGCAGTGGCGGCTATGGGTCTTGGTGTGCATTTAGGAACTTGGCTGGTATTCTTGTTGGAATCAACCCGGGGTTGAAAGTCCAGCTCACAAGCTGTATATGGCCCATGAAATAATTTGGTTTGGCCCTGCCACGGCATTAGGGGTGAGTTAATTAAATGTTTGAGCAAATATAGCAGGCTCATTTTTAAGCTGATAATTTTGTATTGCCCACGAATGATGTTATAAATACCCAAATGGTCCTTGGCAAAAAAAAAAAAGGTTCCCCACCCCTGGAATAAATAGATGAATTGACACTACTCATTGTTTCAATTATCAAACCAGTCAAGGACAACTTTCAGAAGGAACCCAAGTTCTGGATGTTTCTTGAAAACCTTATTTCAACTCCTTAGAGCAAAAAGGTGTGTCAGCACTGAATACTTTTTTCATTCACTGTAGAAGAAAGCAAGGCAAGGACGCTTACTCTCAGCCTTTGTACTGAAAACAAACTGACAGTCTTAGCCAATGTGATAAGATACGAAAACAGGAACAAAAATCCTACAAATAGGAAATACAAATATAATACTGTTGGGATTTGTAGAAAACTAGATTGCCCACATAGAAAAATCCCAAGGAGTTGATAAAAAATAACTGATTGATAGAACTGATAGGTAGGTATAACATGATCACAGAGCACAGAAACAACACACAGAAATCAATCCTGTTTGTATATATGAGCATTGAATAATTAGAATTCAATCTAAAAAATACAGTATCATTTATAATAGCCCCCCCTAAAAAAAGAATGGATAATAACTTTAACAAAATTTGTATCAGAGTTACATGCTGAAAAATTTCAAAACATTGCTGAAAGAAATTAAAGATCTAAATTATTGAAAGATATATGTGTTCACAGATTGGAAGACCCGGTATAGTTATGATGTCAATTATCCTCAATTTTAGCAATAGTTTTATGACTATTTGAAGTAAACTGAGAAAGGTGTTTTTTGTGTTTTTTTTTTTTTGTCTGTCTGTCTGTTTGTTTTGTACAGGCAAACTGACTCTAAAATTTTCATGGTAAGGCATGAAAACTAGAACAGCTAAAATAACTTTTAAAAAGAAGGATAAAGTTGTAGTATTCGTGTTACCCAGTTGTAAAATTTACTATAATGCTCTAATAATTGTTATTGGTAAAAGTACTGACATATAAGTCAATGGAATAGAATAAAGAGTCCACAAATATAGCCACATTAAGATAATAAATTTCTGAACAAGACACAAAAAATTAAATGGAAAAAGTGTAATTTTTTTCAACAAATAGCATTAGAACAATTAATACCCATATAAGAAAAATAAACCTCCACATATTTTTTTTTACAAAAATTAACTCAAAATGAACTGTGGATATTCAATGTACAACTATCAAACTTTTAGGTGAAATTGTAAGCAAAAATCTTAGAGACCTGGAATTTGGATAAAGATCTCTCAGAGATAATATAAAAAACACAAACAATAAAAGACACAATTAGTGAAGTTGGACTTCATCAAAATTAAAATTTTGTTCTGAGAAAGACTGGTAAGAGAATGAAAAGTGAAGTTACAAACTGGAAGTAAATATTTGGAAATCATGTATTCAACCAATGATTTATGTCTATAATAAATAAGGAATTCTCAAAACCCCTCATTCATAAAACAAATATGGGAAAATTGGACAGATGTGTGAAAAAAATTTAAACTGGGCCACCTTCTTACACTATACACAGGAAAAAACACACACCTCAAAATGGACTCAACGCTTTAAATGTTAGACTTAAAATAATAAAAATCCTGTATGAACACATACACTGCAAAGGTATCAGACATTTCTCACAGCAATATCTTTTTCTGATATATTTTCTCAGGCAAGGGAAACAAAAGAAACAATAAACAAATGCAAGTAAGTCAAACTAAATTGTTTTTAGACAGAAAATGAAACCAAAAAAAAAAAAAAAGAAAGAAAAGATAATTCACAGAACTGGAGAACGTATTTGCCAATGATACATCTGTTAATGGGTTAATAGAAGCATTGAACATACTGTAAACCTTTGAAGGAAGGGGCGGGGGTAAGAGGGTAAGAGATCAACCAAAGGATTTGTATGCATGCATATGAGCAATATCAATGGACACCGACAGTAGGGGGATGTGGGCTTGTGCTTGTGGGAGGGGGTGACAGGAGAGAGGTCAGTGGAGGGAAAAGGAGACTCATGTAATACTTTAAACAATAAAGAATTTAAAAACAAACAAACAAAATAACACCCCCACAAATTTATAAAGAACTTATATAACTCAACACCAAAAAAACAACAACAAACAATCCAATTACAAAATGGGCAAAGAATCTGAACAGACACTTCTCCCAAGAGGACATACAGATGGCCATTGGGCATATGAAAAGTTCTTCAACCTCACTAATCATCAGAGACATGCAAATAAAACTACAGTGAAATATCACCTCGCACCCATCAGATTGACCATCATCGATAAATCAACAAACAAGCGTTGGCAAGGATGGGGAGAATAGAGAACTTTCATGCCCTGTTGGTGGGAATGCAGATTGGTGCAGTCACTGTGGAAAGCAGTATGGAGTGTCCCTTCAGAAAATGAAAAATGAAACTGCCTTATGACTCAGCAATTCCACTTCTGGGAAGAGACTATATCTGAAGAAACCTGAAACACCAATTCAGAGAATACATGGACACCATGTTCATTGCATTCTCGACAATAGCCAAGATTTCAAAACAGTCCAAGTGCCCATCAGGAGATGAGTGGATCGCTGTGGTACATTTGCACAACGGGATTACACTTGGCCATGAAAAAGAAGGAACTCATGTTTTTTGTGACGGCATGGGCAGACCTGGGGATCATTAATGCTAAGTGACATAAGCCAATTAGAGAAAGATAAGCTTCATCTGACTTCACTCCTATGTAACCTAACGAATAAAATAAACTAACAAATAAAATAGAAACAGACTCATAGATATAGGACAGACTGACAGATGTCAGAGGGGCGGGAGATTGCAGGGATTCATGAAAAAAGTGAAGAGATGAAGCATAAAACAGAGCAAAACAAAAATTTATAGACATAAATAACAGTATGGGGAAAGGTAGAAGAGGGAATATAGGAGGATTAATAGATGATGGAAGGAGACTTGACTTGGGGTGATGAACACACAACACAGTGTATAGATGATGTGTTATAGAATTGTCCACCTGCAACCTCTATAATTTTATTAATCACTATCACCCCAATCAACTCAATAAAAAAGATAACAGCATCAAACCAAAGGGGTATTGGGAGGATTAAATAATTCATTAAGAAAGAAAAAGAAAACAAATAATACAATTAAACCATGAGCAAAAGATGGCAGAAAAGAAAGTATATCGATGGTAAAGAAACATATGCAAAGCTGCTTACCATTACTAGCCATTAGCGAAATGCAAATAAAAACGAAGCTGAGATACATACCTATGACCATATCAGAAATAATAATGATGTTTTAATAATAATTGCTTGTTTTTTTGGTGTTGAGTTATATAAATTCTTTATAAATTTGTGGCGGTTTTATTTTGTTTGGTTGGTTGTTTGTTTTTAAATTCTTTATTGTTTATTTATTTTATTTTTTAAAATATATTTTATTGATTTTTCACAGAGAGGAAGGGAGAGAGATAGAAAGCCAGGAACATCAATGAGAGAGAGAGACATCGATCAGCCGCTTCCTGCACGCCCCACAGTGGAGATGTGCCTGCAAGCAAGGTACATGCCCTTGACCGAAATCGAACCTGGGACCTTTCAGTCCACAGGCCGACACGCTATCCACTGAGCCAAACCGGTTTCGGCTAAATTCTTTATTGTTTAAAGTATTACAAGTGCTGACAAATATGGGGAGCAACTAGAATTTTAGGCCTTGCTAGTGGGACACGAGATAGTAAAATGTCCTCTGGAGAACACTATGGTGGTGCCTGATGAACAGGGACTTAACTGTCAGTCCCCAGCCAGGGCCCCTACACCACAGAACTGAACACTTGGGTTCACACAAAAACATGCCTGTGAATGTTTCCAGCAGAAACAATCTCTTCATGGTTGCCGAAGGCTGGGAACAGCCCAATGTCCTTGACCATGAGTAGACAGCAGACTGTGGCATATCCACAAATGTTCCCTTGCTCGTTGAAAAAAAGGGAATAAACTATCGTTACACACAGAAATGTGGATGGTTTTCCAAAGGCCTGATGATGAAGGAAAGCGGTCAGTTTCAAAGATGACATATTGGTACTGTCAACAACTCTATGATTCCATCTTGTGACATTCTGGAAAAGGCAACACTAAGGCGAATGAGAACAAATCACTGGTTGCCAGGAATTGGGTGTGGCAGAGGGTCTGACTCCAAAGGGGCGCATAACCCGCACTTTCTACATTCTCATTGTTTGGGGTGACGGTTAAACAAATCGGTATATGTGGGAAAAACTAGAGAGCTGTGTGATGCAAGAAATCAATTTTATTTTATGTTCATTAAAAAACCACTTAGCCGAGACCGGTTTGGCTCAGTGGATAGAGCGTCGGCCTGCGGACTGAAAGGTCCCAGGTTTGATTCCGGTCAAGGGCACGTACAATGGTTGCGGCACATCTCCAGTATGGGGCGTGCAGGAGGCGGCTGATTGATGTCTCTCTCTCATCGATGTTTCTGACTTTGTATGCCTCTCCCTTCCTCTCTGTAAAAAATCATTAAAATATATTTTAAAAAAAACCCCACTTAAATGACCTCTCTATGGAAATCTACTTAGGTGGAACAAATAAAAAGAAAACTAGTTTTTTTTTTTTAAAAGCCCTGTATCATAGATTTTCTGATGGTATATAAACCAATGGCGTCTCTTAATCAAAACACCTTCAAGTTAATGAAGCAAAGTCTACATACATTATTTTTAAAGTGCCCGTAGAGATAAAAATGACCATCCCCAAGTGTTAATAGTGGTTGTCTTTGGTTGTGGAATACGTACACATATTTTTAACATATTTTCCATGTGTTTTTTTTTTGTTTGTTTTTTTTGCAATGAGCAAGAATTCCTTTTATAAAGGAAGTGGAATGACTACAGTGCTTTGAAAAATCAAAAGCAACGGAGACTTATTCAAGTGGGCTTTGCCTTTCCCAATTCCGCGAACAGGAAGGGCCTCATCTCTGAATCAGATGCAAGGAGGTGATTCACCGAACCTGGAACCCCTGGAAGGTTAGCTTAGTTCTTATTACTCACACCTACCCTTTCACCAGCTGATGTCTCAAGACACACACATCCCGGGCAATCTGCAAAGCAATCATCAGCTTGGGATTATTGCTGGCAACCGCGAATGTGTTATAGTTGGAAAATTCCCCACCAAAGTACCAAAAAAAAAAAAAGGGGGGGGGTGATTGTTATTTTTATTGGGGAAACAAAACACTGCCTTTGGCTGCTGC
Organism: Lasiurus cinereus; assembly: GCA_011751065.1. Classification (NCBI taxonomy): domain Eukaryota; kingdom Metazoa; phylum Chordata; class Mammalia; order Chiroptera; family Vespertilionidae; genus Lasiurus; species Lasiurus cinereus. The sequence goes on from JAAGEH010000041.1 coordinate 65,122,248, forward strand.
TTTTGAAAGCTCTCCTCTTTGGGGATGGGATGAGAAAACCAACGTTTCCTGAGAGAGAGAGCAACGTGGTGCGGGCAGTGCACTTGCTCTCTGCCCCCGGCCCCTCCTGCAGAGACATCTCCTCCTACAGGTTCCCCGAAGAGGCTGCACCCTGCACCCCGTCAGTGATGACTCCGGGAACAGTCACTGTCAGGGGCTGGAATAGGAAACGTTTTGTAGCAGCAAATGGCTTCCAAATGTGGGCTCCCTGTGGGCACCGGGCTAGACTCGGGGTGCTGGAGCAGGTAGCAACACCCAGCCTGGAGCGCGGGGGGTCGGGGGGG